>JAKTQW010000270.1:0-19489 GCA_030579415.1 Pichia eremophila | reverse complement strand
AAAAATGACCTTTTTTCACAACTTTACCTGGTATTATCTCTACAACCAGAAGGTCTTACGCTTAGCGGATAGTATATTCATCAATGCGATCATTAGAGCATTACATTGATACAAAAAACTCGAAAATTGATTTTTTAAGGGGTCTTATTTATGTAGTATCACTAAGGATGATATGATATAAATTTGTGCACAATATATTTATACTATGTAATATATGGCACTTTTTCTTTCTAGATAAAAAAAGCAAACAATGAGTAATAAGTTAAAGAAAAGGGGGGGTATATAATGGTCCCTATAAGGGGTTTATTAGATGTATATAGAGGTAATGAAATAGAAATAAAACGTCTTGTCTAAAGAAGAACACATACAAATATACCATAATCATCAACATAATAAAAACATAAACATAAACATCATAAACATAAACAACTCAAAAACAGGGCAATTTCTAAAATTTTAAATTTTCAAAGTGCGGGTTAATCCTTAATTATATAATATATCTATGATTACGTAATACTATAAGAAGAACCATTTACACGTCTACTGGAACTGGCAAGTGTTATCACTGATGATGCTGTAGCTGCTGCATTAGTGTAGGTAGTATGGTTGGTATGTGTAGTATATGATGTTGCTGCTGTTGATCCTGAACTAATTGTCGTCAATACTGGGGATGTGAGAACAGAATATGACGTAACTGCTGATCTGTTGGATTTATTGGATTTATTGGATTTAGTTGACTTGGTTGACCTGATTGATCTTACAGATCTTGTAGAGATAAATGAGTTCGGATATCTGCTGTCTCTATCTTCATGGGGTATAATATTGGTTGTCAAATGACGGGTATAATTATTGTTATTGGTATTGGTATAGGTGTTTGTGTTTGTGTTTGTGTTTGTGTTTGTATTATTATTAATGGTACTACCAGTATTGTTACTATCTTCAATTTCTTCATCAGATGATAGTGATAGTAATGGCTTTGTACTTAAATTATCATCATATGTTGACCCACTTAAAATACTATTATTATCCCCACCTGCCTGCAGATGTTGGTTATAATAACTATGAAACAGTGAAACTGGTATATTGTGTGAAATAATTGAATTAGGAAGTGACTGTGCAATAGAATGTGGAGATGATAAAATAGGTAAATGACTTGATCCAGACCCTGATGCTGATAATTCATCACTTTGATCAACTGATATTGGACTTTGAATAGGTCTCATAATATAATTAGAATTTGATATTGATACTGATGTTGAATCATTAGAATTTTGTCGATATAATGGTGTGATTGATGTCATTGTAATTGTATCCATATTATTATTATTAATAGTATTATTTTTATTATTAGTATCATCATCATCTTCCTCATCATCTTCATCATCAAGATTATGATGATTACTCGTATAGAAACATCTCTCTTGATTTTGTTTAACTCTCATTGATGTACTCGATGATATATAACTAACCATTTCATCATTTTCAATACTTGTAATATCATTCAATGGATACAATAATCTATCATTCCTTGTATTATTATTAATTATTGATGATGCTCCTGATGATGAATCTGTATTGATCTCCGAATGATATTTAGGAAATATGGGTCTCCCAGTGTTTTTTATACCAAAACCACTCTGATCATTTCTAACATTCTTAGTATTTTTATTATCCCTTGCAAATCTGACAACTGGTTTTGATGACATATGTTGTGCCTCTGTTTCAGTAGCTGGGGTTATGAGTCTCTTAACCCATGAAAATCGTTTATTCTTTTGACCATGTGTCTTATTATAGTGAGTACTATTACCACCAATACCACTATGACTATTACTGTTACTATTACCGCCTACTCTATCACTACTGTCCTGCATGTCTGATAATAATAAAGAAACACCTTCCTCTAAGATAACACAAAATATATACTGAACGACACGAAATTTGTTGTAGAAACTATTTTTTTTTCAAAAATTTTTTTTCTTTCACAAAATTTACACTTCTTACTGTTACAATTACTGTATCTTTTGCTTCCTTTTGGGGTTAAATAACACAAAACAGAGGAGTATATACTTATAAATATGAAGATTAAGACTATTTCTCGTTCTGCTGATGCATATGTACCAGCTGCAAATACAAGAGAGGCTCCATTGAGTAGAAATATGAATCCTGAATTACACCCTTTTGAAAGAGCAAGAGAATATACAAGAGCTGTTAATGCAACAAAACTTGAACGTGTCTTTGCTCAACCTTTTGTTGGTACTCTTGGTGATGGTCATAGAGATGGTGTCTATGCATTTGCTAAAAATTTTTCATCTGTTAATAAAGTTGCAACCGCTTCGGGTGATGGTGTAATTAAATATTGGGATGTTACATCAAGAGAACAAACTTTTTCATTCAAGGCACATTATGGAATGTGTTCAGGTTTGGTAGTTTCACCAAATCAAGATTCAATTCTTTCTTGTGGTGTTGATAAAACTATTAAATTATGGAAAATTAATAATGATTCAGATTATAATCAAAACTATGATATCAATAATAAAAATGAAACAACTACAAGTACAACTGGTTTATTGAAAACTTATTTAGCAGATTTCTCATTAATGGCATTAGATCATCATCAAACTGATGATGTTTTCGTTACTGCAGGTGCTAATATTAATTTATGGGATATTAATAGAAATAAACCAATCTCAAATTTATCTTGGGGTGCAGATAATATTTCATCAGTTAAATTTAATAAAACTGAAACTTCAATTTTTGCAAGTACAGGTTCAGATAATTCTCTTATCCTTTATGATATTAGAACTAATTCTCCGACTCAAAAAATTAAAACTTCAATGAGAAATAATGCAATAAGTTGGAATCCAATGGAAGCTTTCATATTTGCAACTGCAAATGAAGATCAAAATTCTTATCTTTGGGATATGAGATATATGGATAAATCATTAAATGTCTTTAAAGGTCACGTTAATGCAGTTATGGATGTTGATTTTTCACCAACTGGTAAAGAAATTGTAACAGGTTCATATGATAAAACTTTAAGAATTTTTCAAACTAATAAAGGTCATTCAAGAGATGTTTATCATACAAAGAGAATGCAACATATATTTATTACAAAATTTTCAACAGATTCTAAATATATCTTTTCAGGTTCTGATGATGGTAATGTTAGAATTTGGAGAACAAAGGCAAATGAGAGATCAGGTCCAAAATCTTCAAAGAAACGTGCTAAAGAAGAATATGATGAAAAACTTAAACAAAGATATGCTGATATGCCAGAAATTAGAAGAATTGCAAGACATAGACATTTACCATTATCAATTAAAAAATCAACTGATATTAAAAATGAACAAATTGCAAGTATTAAACATCGTGAAGAGAATCGTCGTAATCATAGTAAAGAAGGTGAAGTTCCTTATGTTCCTGAACGTTCTAAAACTGTTGTGGGGCGTGTTCATAAACAATAGCTTAAATTAGTTAAATAATTAAATAGATCTTTTCTTTGTACATTATATCCATTTCCTATTACACTCATATTGTATTCATATATCCTTCTTCTATATATGATTCCTACAGTTTACTCTGATAAGATAAGAAGACAATTACATGTTGTGGTAAAAATTTTCAAAATTTCCGAAATTTCCGATGGCTATCATGATTATCATTATCTCCAAGGTTCTAATATCAGGATTATTCAATCATGACTGAACGTCCACTTCTTTCTTATCAATTATCAAGCAATATCTCTCAATGGGAAAGATCAGAATTGCAATTGATGTATGTTATTATTACTAATACTCATCATGAACGTTTTACTAACATTTTCTTTGTTTTTGCTGTTGATAGAGAGGTGGAACTTTCACTGATTGTATTGGGAATAACGGTAGTGGAGATCCAAAGGATGATTATGTTATCAAACTTCTTTCCGTTGATCCATCCAATTATGCTGATTCTAATTTGGAAGGTATTAGAAGAATACTTGAACATTTCACTAAAACTAAAATTCCAAGAGGTGAACCAATTGATACATCAATGATTGAATCATTAAGATTAGGTACAACAGTTGCAACTAATGCATTGTTAGAAAGAAAAGGTTCTAAATGTATTTTATTAACAACTAAGGGTTTTAAAGATGTTTTAATTATTGGGAATCAAAGTAGACCAAATATTTTCGATTTATCAATTAAAAAACCTGAAAAATTATATGATTCGGTAATTGAAATTGATGAACGTGTTACTTTAGAGGATTATGATGAAGATCCAATTAAATATAAATCCACTGCGGATGATAAATCTTTATTTAAAGGGATTTCAGGTGAAATTGTTAGAGTTCTCAAAGAGGTTAATGTTGAAGAAGTTAGATCAATGTTACAATTAGCTTATGATCAAGGTATAAGATCAATTGCTATATCCTTGATGCATTCATTTACATATCCTAAACATGAACAAATTATTGAACAAATTGCAGAGGAAATTGGATTTACTAATATTTCCTGCTCAAGTAAATTATCTCCAATGATTAAATATGTTAATCGTTCAAATTCTTGTGTTGCCGATGCTTATCTTACTCCTGAAATTAAAAAATATTTGAAAAGTTTTGAATCGGGTTTAAAATTTGGTTTGAAAAATCCTAATGATGATAATGATAATGGTGTTTCATGTCAATTTATGCAAAGTGATGGTGGATTAGTTGATGCATCAAAATTTTCAGGTTTGAAAGCTATTTTATCAGGTCCAGCCGGTGGGGTGGTTGGTTATTCTCGTACTTGTTTTAATCATCAAAATCCAATACCTTTGATTGGTTTTGATATGGGTGGTACTTCAACTGATGTTTCTAGATTTGGTGAAGGGAAATTTGATCATGTCTTTGAAACTAAAACTGCGGGTATCATTATTCAATCTCCTCAATTGGATATTAATACAATTGCAGCTGGTGGTGGTTCAATTCTTTCTTTTAAAAATGGTTTGATGCAAGTAGGTCCAGAAAGTGCTTCCTCTCACCCGGGTCCAACTTGTTATAGGAAAGGTGGACCGCTAACCATTACAGATGCTAATTTATTATTAGGTAGATTGATACCTGAATATTTTCCTAAGATATTTGGTAAAAATGAAGATGAATCGTTAGATATTGTTAAAACGAAGGAGAATTTCGATATTTTAACAAATCAAATCAATAATGCACATGAATATTTGGAAGCAAAATCCCCCTATGAAATTGCTTATGGATTCTTAGAAGTTGCTTGTGAAAATATGGCAAGACCAATTAGACAATTAACTGAAGGTAAAGGGCATGTTATCTCATCTCATAGACTTGTAAGTTTTGGTGGGGCTGGTGGGCAATGTGCAGTTCAAGTTGCAACAGTTTTAGGTATTAAGGAAGTTCTTATTCATAGATATTCCTCTGTTTTATCTGCCTATGGTATGTCACTTGCTGATGTTGTTGAAGAATTACAACATCCTTTCATAATTGAATTTAAGGAAGAAAATCTTAATATTTTGAATGAAAAAATTGAATCATTAAAGGAAGCAACTACTGCTAAACTTAAATCACAAGGATTTGAATCTGAGAATATTTCACATGAAGAATACTTGAATTTAAGATATCAAAGTACTGAATCTGGTTTAATGGTTCCAAAGAAGCCTGAAGGATTTTTAGCTACTTTTAAGGAAATGCATTTAAGAGAATTTGGATTTTTATTTGATGAAAAGCCAATTTTAGTTGATGATATTAGAGTTAGATCAAGTGGGAAAATTAGTTTTAAAGAAGATGAATCAATTGATGTACAATTGCTAAAACTTCATGAATCTAATAGCTTTATTGAACCAAATCCTCAAAGATTGAAGTTCATTAAAGAAATTTATTGGAAAGTTAATGGTGAGCTTAAAGCATTACCAACAGAGATATACAGATTAGAAGATCTTAAAGTTGGAACTTACCTTCATGGACCTGGTATAATTGCAGATGGTACACAGACTAATGTTATTCCTCCAGGAGCTGTTGTAACTGTTTTAAAGGCACATCTGTTTGTTCAAATATTAGATGAAAGTTCTAAAACGGAACTAGAGATTGCACCAATAGTTGAAACTAAAATTGAACCTGTTTTGTTATCTATTTTTGCCAATAGATTTATGGATATAGCTGAACAAATGGGTAATTCATTACAGAAAACATCAGTATCAGTTAATGTTAAGGAAAGATTGGATTTCTCATGTGCATTATTTGATTCATTTGGTAATTTAGTTGCAAATGCACCTCATTTACCTGTTCATTTAGGTAGTATGTCAGCATGTATCTCTAAACAAGCTGAACTTTGGAAAGGTAAATTAAAACCTGGTGATATATTAATTTCTAATCATCCATCCGCTGGTGGTACACATTTACCTGATATAACAGTTATAACACCTGCATTTGAAAATGGTGAAATTATATTTTTTGTTGCATCAAGGGCACATCATGCAGATATTGGAGGTTTATTGCCAGGTTCAATGCCACCAACATCAAAGGAATTATGGCAAGAAGGTGCAGCAATTTATTCTGAATTTTTAGTTAAAGAAGGTAAATTTCAAGAAGAGATGATAATTGAAAAGCTTTTAAATGAACCTTCCAAATATCCAGGTTGTTCGGGGACTAGAAGATTAACTGATAACTTATCCGATTTAAAGGCACAAATTGCAGCTAATCAAAAGGGTATTCAATTAATTGATATATTAGTTAAAGAATTTAGTTTACCAACAATCAGTGCATATATGAAAGCAATTCAAGATAATGCCGCAAATACAGTTGAAAAAATGATTAATTTATTATTAGAAAAGAATAAGGATAAGATACTTAAATGTACAGATTTTATGGATGATGGATCTCAAATTTCATTATCAATTTATCGTAATAAAGACAATAATAAAGTTATATTTGATTTTGAAGGTTCATCTCCACAGACGTATAATAATTTTAATGCACCAACTGCAATTACATATTCAGCAATTATTTATTGTTTAAGATGTTTAGTTGACGAAGAGATTCCATTAAATCAAGGATGTTTAAGACCAATTGAAGTTAAAATACCTAAATCATCAATTTTATCACCAGATGATGGATGTGCAGTTGTTGGTGGTAATGTTTGTACATCACAGAGAATAACTGATGTTATCTTGAAAACATTTGATGTTATGTCAGATTCTCAAGGATGTTGTAATAATTTTACATTTGGTAGTGGTGGTAATGATTCAGACGGTAAATATGTTCAAGGTTTTGGATATTATGAAACAATTGCTGGTGGTCATGGGGCATCATCAAATTGGGATGGTGTTTCCGGTGTTCATACTAATATGACCAATACAAGAATTACTGATGCAGAAATTTTTGAGAGAAGGTATCCAATTATCCTTAGGGAATTTTCAATTAGAGAAGGTTCAGGTGGTAAAGGATTTAGGAAAGGTGGAGATGGTGTTATTAGGGATGTTGAATTTAGAGTTCCGGTAACTGCTTCAATCTTATCTGAAAGAAGAGTAATTGCTCCTCATGGTATGCATGGAGGAGAAGATGGTGAAAGAGGTATCAATCTTTGGATTAAAAAATATGTTAATGATAAGGATGGTGAAATTAAAGAGAAAGTATTCAATCTTGGAGGTAAATCAAGTGTTGATGTTTCACCTGGTGATAGAATCATTATTAAAACCCCAGGTGGTGGTGGTTGGGGTGCAATCGGAGATGGTAATGAAGATGAGTATGCTAGTAGTGATAATTCAAGGAAAAGGACAATATCTCCAGTTGGTAGAGGATCCTTGGATAATCGTAAAAGACGACAATTTGAAAATTAGAACTTAGATTAAACATTAAATTAAAGATAGAAAGATAGAAAGATGTGTATCTATAAAAAGACATTATTTATAAAAACAAGGTATAAGCCTGATGAAATTATTCGAATAATTGAAGAACACTATGTAATTTAACTAACATTTCATCCCATTCACCTTCATCAGTACTTAAGACAGTTAATGCACCACCTGCACCACATCTATAAGTATTAAAACCAGTTGCATTACATAAATCATCAGAATAACGGAAAAGAGATCTAATAATGACACTCCAATCAGCATTATTATTTAAGGACCAATAACCACAAATACCTGAATATAAACCACGACGTTGGTTTTTTTCAATTTTTTGTAAAATTTCAACTGATCTCTTCTTTGGAGCACCAGTCATTGAACCTGGTGGTAAAGAATTTTTTAAGATATCAATACCTGTAAATTCATTTGTAAAATTACCTTCAATAACTGAAACTAATTGATAAATTGTTTCATATTCTTCAACTGACATTAATTTTGTAACTTCAATTTTATCAAGTAAAAATAATAAATTATCTCTAATAAGATCAACAATCATTAAATTTTCACCTAATTCTTTTGGAATTTTCAATAATTCACAAGCTTTTTCATAATTAATATTTGGATTTTTCTTTAATGTACCCTTAATTGGTCTCATTTGACAAAATTTATTATTCCATGAAATAAATCTTTCAGGTGATGTAGATAATAACATTGAAGAATTAAAATTCATATATGCACTATAAGGTGAAGGATTTTTTTTAACTAAAGCTTTATAAATATCCCAAGGTTGGAAATTATCAGGAATTTGAACAATTGTATTATAAGTTAAACATAATTCATATGAATCACCTGAATGAAGGAATTTTTGACAATCATGGAAACTTTTAAAGTATTCATCTTTTTCAGGTATAGTAATTTTTGACTTTTTAAATAATTCATTGTTGATAATTGAATCAATGATGTTGTTATCTGGTTTAATTGAATTTTTGAGTAATTTTTCTATATTTTTAATAAA
This sequence comes from Pichia eremophila, assembly GCA_030579415.1. Taxonomy (NCBI): domain Eukaryota; kingdom Fungi; phylum Ascomycota; class Pichiomycetes; order Pichiales; family Pichiaceae; genus Pichia; species Pichia eremophila. The sequence goes on along the minus strand of JAKTQW010000270.1, from coordinate 10,647 downwards.
TTCATTATCATTTTGTCTAATTGAAACTATGTAAATATTATTTGAAGGTGATAATGCAATAAATCTATCAATAAAACAAAATTTAGTATCATCTATATTTTCATTTTTAGTTCTTTTCTCTAAGTTTTGAATATCTATAAAGCTGCCTTCTTCATAAGACATATAACCAATAATACCACCAACAAATGGACATGACATTAATTCTTTATTTTCTATTACAGGATTGAAATATTTATTTGACATATATTTTGATAAAGATTTAAAAATATCATCAGTTTGCTTTTCTTCAATGTGTTCATCATCATTCCATTTAGAAAATTTGATTATATTTGGATTTTCAGTTGAATGAGTAATAACATCGGAAACATTTACTTGAGGTAATGCAATAATTGACCATTCACCAGGTGCAGAAGCTGAATTTAAAAGCATTATATCTTGATTATTTGCCTTTAAAGTATCGCAAATTTGTAAGATATCAAAATTTGAATTATAAATATAGTTTATAAAATTATATTCAAAAGTTGATAATTCTGAGGTAAATTTTTCAATTAATGGATAAGATTTAACTAGATGAGGTTCAATTCTAGGTATAGGTTTAGTATGAGCTTCCTTATCAACTAAACTCCAAAAATTTTTAATTAAATTTGAACCGAATGATGAACAGATTGATTCTGGATGATATTGAACACCATAATGAGGATATTCAATATGCTTTGCAGCCATTAAGATTGAATCTCCCGTAGTTTCATTATTATCTGAAGGATTATATACAGCCAATGAAATAATTTTCTTTGAATCATCTTGTTTAACATAGATAGAATGGTATCTAACTGAATCCACAAATTCTGGAGTATCTTTAAAGATATCATCATTATTTAATACTTTAATTTTATGAATTTGACCATGAATTGGATTATTTAAATAATGAGTTGAACAATCATTTAAAAGACAAAAAATTTGAAATCCAAGACAAATACCTAAAATTGGTAAATTAATACATTTTTGGAAAATATAAGGGATAACACCAATATCTAAAGGATTCGAAGGTGAACCTGGACCTGGACCAATAACAATTGCATCAATTGAGTTCAGTAAATTATCTAAACTTAATTTATCATCATTTGAATTTAAATCATATGAATCATTATGAATGGTGATTACTTTGGCATTAGTAGTTGAAGTAATCAAATTTCTTAAATTATAAGTAAAGGAGTCATATGAATCTACCAATAGAATGGACATATTGCCGTTCTAACTTGCTAAAAGAAAACCATTCATGAGTAAAGTAAAATGAAAATGAAAAGGAAACCTTTTTAATAATAAAAGCTGATAAAACCGTTAAGTGTGGCAGTGAGAATTTTTTCCAATTTTTTCATATTGACAGCATTGGGCAGTGTTTGAACCCTTGAATTTTTATATTGAATTTCCATCTTTTTTACCCTTGGTTTCTTCTTCTTTCTTGAATTATATATATATATATGAGTGAATGTATACTTATCAGAGTAGGAGACGATGGGAAATGAATTTACATCATTAAATCTGTCCCATTGGCGACAATTAAGGCCACATATAGTGGAATTACAGCACATAAATTAACGTTTATTCCTATTGCCATACTGTGGAATTACCTGTTATGGTAACTGCCGCTTATCAGTAGCTGTTATATCTTAACATTGGATGGTTATATTTATATATAAGATAGAATACTTTCCTATCTATCTATGTATCTACATCTCTTCTTCTTATAAGACAATGCCACAAACCGTATTAGTCACCGGTGCAACTGGTTTTATTGCACAACACATCGTTGATGAACTTTTAAAGAATGGATATACCGTTATCGGTACTGCTAGAAGTGAAACAAAGAGTGAACCATTAATTAAATTATTTAAGGATAGGTATCCAAATTGTAACTTATCATTTGCAATTGTTAAAGATATTTCCACTGAATCAGCATTTGATGATATCTTAATTAATAATAAATCAATTACAAGTGTAATTCATACAGCATCACCATTTTCTTATGGAATTGATAAATCATTAGAGGATGCATATTTAATTCCAGCTGTTAATGGAACATTAAATATTCTTAATGCAATTTATAAATATGCACCACAAGTTGAAAATGTTGTAATTACTTCATCATTTGCAGCATTGAAACAATTGGGTGATGAATATACAACTCATATCCATACAAATATGAGTTGGAATCCAATTAATTGGGAAAATGATGTTAAGACTGAAAATGAGGGTTATAGTGCATCAAAGACATATGCAGAGAAGGCAGCTAGAAATTTTATGATTCAACAAAATCCATTACCAAAATTTAAATTAACAACTGTTAATCCACCATACGTTTTCGGACCTCAATGTTTTGATGAATATGTTAGTGATAAATTAAATACATCGAATGAAATTTTGAATAATGTAACTAAAATAGATCCTTCAACTGTTGAACCACAAATTGTTTTCGGTGCATTAGCAATTGATGTTAGAGATGTTGCTAAATTTCATGTATTACCATTATCAGATGAAAATTTACAATCTGAAAGAATTTTCATTACTTCTGGGCCTGTAACCGCTCAAAATGTTTTAAATATAATGAATGAATCATGTGATCCTTTAAAGGGTAAAATAGCTATTGGAGATCCATCAAAGACTGAAGAAATAATTGAAAAGAATTGTCCAAAATATGATTTATCTGATTTAAAGAATATCATAGGTGATATTGAATTTATTGATCTTAAAACATCCATAGTTGATGTCTTTGATCAATATTATAGAGTTAATTCTGTTTAGCTGGTATAATATCTTTTCATATCTTTTTATAACTTATATCTTAATTCTCTCACTAAATGGTAAAAAACCACCCACGACAGACTCAATGTTGTATCTTTCATTCATACCATTTAATATTATGTCTATCTTTATGTCCTTATAAGTGTTTAATCACCTAAACCAATAACCCATTGTGTACTCTATCAGACTCAGTTTCATATTCATCAAGTTAAATACTTATATTTACCAATTAACCAATAAAAAAACCAATTAAATCATCACAGCTGAGCCCCCTAAAAATGGAAAATTAACAATATTAAAGAGTAACAGGGGTAGATAATACAAACCACTTGGTCAGTAAGTTCAATTACAACATAATAAAAGTGTTTTTACACCAATTAGTCACTGTAGAGAGATATTAAAACACTAATCAACACCATAATACTATCAATTACCATGATAAACCAAAAAAGAGACAATTTACTACAACAAGACATAGTACCACTACATGAATAATTTTTCAACAACTCATCTCAAAGAAACAGACTTATTCTTTTTATTGCAACTTACCTATACTACATTACACAACACAACACAATACAATACAACACGGGATACTATGCCAGTAGAGAAAAAGACACAGACTATAACATCAATAATGACACCACCATTTGGTAGTAAATTTCAAATAGCTGCAACATTACCAATTGAGAAACCCATTCCAAGTAATGAAACTGGTAAATTTCAAAAAATTCCAATTACAATACATTTAAGTAAAACGGGTACTGATACACCATTAGGTTCTTACATATATTCAATTATTAATCATAGAAATGGTGAAGTTTATCAAACATTATTAAATAATAGTGAAGAATTTTTAGTTGATATGGGTAAAAAAATTGGTAGATTAATAAGTAAAAAATTTGAAGTACCTTCATATGTTAGTATTTCAGGTAATTGGATAATGGAAGATTTACTTATGACAATTCAATTAACAATTAAATTCATACAAGAGAGTTATATATAATAAATACTACGATACTATTTAAAATCTTTATAAGACCATTTTTCAGTAATTTTCTTTTTACCTTTCTTACCCTTAGTAATCCTTCTAGTTTCAATCATACCCTTACTTTGGAGATTCTTCATTTGATCATATAATAAATTACCTTCAGGTTTTAATTTTCTTAATGAATCACTTAATTCATTACTTAATTTAACTTCAATTGGACCTTCAATAACTTCTAATTTTGAACCAAGTTTCTTTTTACCCTTTCTAACAAATCTATCATGTTTACTCTCTTTATTGATTGCATCAATATTATTCTTAATTTGTTCCTCTGATTGTTCAATTTGTTTTAAAATTTCAGGTAATTTCTCTAATTCTTTAATTCGAAGTTTAATATCCTTTAATTCTTTCTCTAATCTAGTTCTTTCCTTATGACGTTTTTCTCTATTTCTCTTAGTTTTTGTCTTAATTTCAACTTTAGTAACTGGATTTATTGATAATTTAATATCAACTTCTTCTTCTTCCTCTTCCTCTTTAATAGGTTCTTCTTCATCTTCCTTATTTTCTTCAACTATACTATCATCAATTTCTTCAACTTCATTATCTTCATAATTTTTAATTAAAAATTGTATTTTATCCCTATATTCCTCTAATTCTAATCTTTGATCTTCCTTTGGCTTTTCCTTAAAATATTCTTGTTCAATTAATTTTTTCCAATTATCAAATGATGGATTATAAGATTTACCTGCATGAGGTAAAATTTCTTGTTTCCTAATTTGAATTGGTGTTTCCTTTAATGTTTTCGGTATAACTGTTGCCTCAGTAAATGATGTTGTACTATTATTTTGTAAAAAATCTGGTAATTTATTACGTTTAATTTCATTATCTAATTGAGTATCCCAAACATCATATGCTTTAGAATTAATTATACCTTCCTTAGCTAATCTTTCATCACCTTTATCATAACCTTTAACTTTACCAGCTAATTTTAATAAATGAACCATTTCCTTTTTACTAACACCTTGAATTTTATCCTTTTTACTTTTACCAATTTTTGTTAATAATGGAGGAATTTTACTCTTATTTGATAAAATTTCAGATGCTTTTAATTTTTTAATATTATCCCTTTGTAAAATTGTATTTGCATTATCATCTGCATCTTCATCAATAATGAATAAATCTTCACTATCAACATCATTTAAAATTTTACCATGTTGAATTATTTCTTCTCTTTGTTCCTGTAATTTAGTTTCAATATCTTCAATATCAACATTTTTTCTCCATGCACGTCTACCTTTTTTAGACTTTTGTCCAGAATTCTGTGGTCTACCAACACTACTCATCTTGTATGTTAAATTAAAAAAAGAAAAAATAAAAGAAAAATCATTAAAGATATAATTTTAAAAAGTGAAATTTTTTTTTTCATGATAATTTTTTTTATCTTTTCTATATTAGGTAATCCTCTTGATCTATTGTCTTAGAGGTATATATTCTCTTTACAGACACACATTTCCTTCCAATATACACTGCTAATATCAATCTTAATGGCATCAATTTACTGGTCAATTAAGTTCAGAATGAGTAGGTTTCTTAATAATGCTAGATTCATAATAATACGTAATAGAATTCAATTCTTTATGATTTTAGCTATAAGTATAGTATTATTCGCATTTTACGGATTATCGAATGATAATATATTTGATGAATCAGGTTCAATGATTATTAATGAAAATAAACCAAAGATAGAGAAGATGAATACAGTTAATGATTTCTCAGATATTGAATATCCACAAGTTGAAAATTTAATTATACTACCATGTCATGGTATATTTGCACCTGAATTAAATAGTAAAATTGGTGGTAGTGGTAATAATGGTGATAATAATGATAGATTTTCAATTGGTTTAGATATGAATAATTGGTTACTTGAACCATTTCAAAAACAATCAGAGGATCATATCTCATTTTTTAAACATTTAGAATTATCATTGTTGGAATTACATAATAATATAGGTAATTCAGCATTAGTCATTTCAGGTGGTTATACAAAGGATAAAATTGAGAAAAGTGAATCAATGAGTTATTTACAATTAGCTGAAGATGTTGGATTCTTGAAAAATCCTTATTTTAGGAAAAATACTAATATTTTAATTGATGAATTTGCAAGAGATAGTTATGAAAATATTCTCTACAGTTTAATTACTTTTTATAAAAGGTTTCATAAATTACCAAAGAAAATTACAATTATTGGATTTGGCTTCAAACGTGAAAGATTTTTATCATCACATTTAGTAACTTTAGGTTATTATTCAATACCTAATATTGAAAATGATGAAGATAGTAATGTTTCATTAAAGAAACTACCTGATACTAATCATGTTAAATATATTGAATCAGGTCCTTTCTTACCAGAGGATAATTCAATGTCATCTGATGAATATGCAGTTTATGAGGAAACGTTTTGGGATAATTTATATAAAAGTGAAAATAATAATGCATTACAATTATTTAAACAAAATCCATTTGGTTCAAAAGGTTCAAAATTATATGAAAAAAAATTGAAGAGAGATCCATGGAATAAACATTCATTATTGAATTCAATTTATCTTACAGATAATGAAATATTAAACAATTTGATTAAAATTGATCAATTGGAGATAAATGATGCTTGGAATTTATACAAACAGTCAGTTTTACCACATTTCCCATTATACGAATAGTAATGTAATATTACTCATACCCATCAAGTAAATTAATTAATTCTTGTTTCCTCTCCTTCATTAAATTAATTTTTTCCATTTCATTCTCTAAATATTCAATTTCATTATCTAAACTTTCAAATTTCCTTTTAAATTCTTCATCAACTTTAGAGAATGAACCATCAGATAATTCAATTATCTTACCATCATTATAATTCTCATTTTCTTCATTATGATTCAATTTTAATATATAATCATGATATTTAATTAAATTTTCTCTATTACTAATTGTAATTAATGTAAAACCTCTCTTTTTCAATAAATCAAATAAAATATCTTCAAAATCATATGAAATTGCACTTGTTGGTTCATCCAATACAACAAATTTTTTATTATGATATAAAATTCTAGCAAAAATTAATTTTTGTCTTTCACCACCACTTAATAAACTATTCCATGTTGTTTTACCTTCAATATTACCAGGTACATAACTATCAATTAATTCAATTTTTTCATCATTAATTATAATTTCATCAATTTTATAACCTTTACCATTTGGATTATAATCAAGTCCAAATCTATCAATTAAATAATCTAATCCAACATCTTTTAAAACATTTTTAATTTTATAATCATCATCACCTCTTTCAATACAAGTTTTCCAATTTAATGGATAAATAATTTGATCCCTTAAACAACCTGAAACAAAATATTGTTTTTGACTAACATAAAAAATATCATTATTTGATGGTTTACTTAATAATCCATTATTAAATAATGGCCATAATTCTGAAATAATCCTAATAATTGAAGTTTTACCACAACCATTTTTACCATAAATTAATAAATTTTCACCTTGTAAAATTTTAAAATTTAAATTTCTCAAAATTGGTTTATTAAATGGTCCATTAATTGATGGGGGTATAACATTAATATGTTCAAACCTTAAACCTGGGAAATTATATTGAATTGTACCATTTTCAAAACCAATCATTGAATTATTCTTAGAATTATTATTATTATTATTATTATTATTATTGTTATTGTTATTTATAAAACTTCTAAATCTTGATTTTGATGCAAATGATGATAAATTATAAGTTGAACCAAAACCTCCAGTTAATTTAGATTTATTTAAATCAATATAACCATAATTAAAATTAGAATCATGAACTTGATGTAAATTAACTAATAAAGTGAAAATTCTATCAGTTAAACCACTTAATCTTGAAATATCTTTAATTGAATACATTAATTTTGAACCTGCATCTGCCATACTTAAAATTAATCTTTTATTAACAGTAAATGATTTAATATTTGATGAAGCAATTGATTCTAAAGAATTTGATGAATCAATTTTTTGGAAATCATTTGATGAATTAAATAAAATTGGTAAACTTGCAAAAAAATAACCAAATGCAGGCCAAATTGATTTTAATATATAATCTTCTAAAATTTGATAAATAAATTTTGTATTTGTTTCAAAATGTAATTGATTTAATAAATTATTAAAAATTTCTTGAACTTTTAATCTTTCAAATCCAATACCTTTATAAAATGAAATTTCTTCACAATTATTTATTAAATTAAGATTATAATTATAATAAATACTTTCTAAGAAACTTCTAATTTTCCAAAGTTTTGAAAAATTTGGTGAATAATTTTTCAATATTAAACCTGTAACAAAATAATTTAATAAAATACCAGTTATACCTAAATTACCAATATTATCTCTAAGATACATTGCAAATAAGACTAAATCTACCATTGGTTTACCAACATTAGTAAATAAATTAGTTAAAGATTCACAAAATCTTTTAACATCTTCAGTAATATATTGATTAATTAATTGATGATTAAGTTTATAAGCCTCAAATGATTTTTGATGATTATTATGTCTACTACTATTATTATTATTATTATTTGTATCATTATTATTATTTGAAGTATTATTAAATTGTAATTTATAATAAACCAATTTACTATCCATATATAAATCATGACAATATCTAACCAAATTAGTTCTAAAATTTAATGATATTCTTCTAGTTAAATATTGAATACCTGCATTAGTATAAGATGCAGGTACAGCAAATAAAAACCAATAAATCATATCTCTGAGGAAATATTTAATATTAAAAGACATTAAATCTTTAATAAGTTGACCATCTAATTTAGTGACTAAAAGAGTCAACCAAGTTCTTGCAAATAAAAGAGTGATATGAGTCATTAAAAGTGAAGTATTCTTATTAAAGAAATTAGGTATAAGAATCAAATTCCAAATAATTGATAACTTTTCGAAAAATTGGAATTTTATTGCAGTTGTATATTGCATATTATTATTATTACTTTCATTATTATTATTTGTAATTGAATTTGATAATGAATTATATCTATAAGAATTTAATTCATGATCTTTCATAAATTTTTTGAAAATCAATTTATCACGTTCATATTTATCATTACTTGCAATATTTAATTTAACGGTTAATATACGATCTTTATAAGGAACGTAAATAATTCTTTTATTCTTTGAAGAAGTGGTGTTAGTTGGTGATGATGATGATGATAATTTTCTTGAATTAAAACCCCATGTTAAAGATTTCTTTTTGAGAAAAGAAGGTATAATAGAGAAATGATTAAATTTTAGAGATAATAAATTAAATAATCTTAATATTTGATAAGATGATAATGAAGTTATGAGTAATAAACTTGAAATAAAGAATAACCAAACAGGTTTTGAATTTGGGTTAATATTTAAAAATTTAATTAATTGTAAATATTTTTTCCAAATAATTTTATCATTTCTTATCTCATTAACGATAAGAAACTTTAATTGAATAATTTTTGAATTTAGTTTTTTTGGGTTAATTGACCACATTGTTAAAAGAACTAGAACAAGAAGAAGTAGAAGGAGAGGATGAAATAGAGAACAGACTTAATAACAATGTATTTAAAATGGGGGCATATAATGGTATCTTTATAATAAATGATAGTAGTAATAATAATAATAGTAATAAAATAATTGTACCGATATTACCCCAGATTTTAAATTAATATATTATGTCATCCTCAATATATTCATGTCCCCTCAAAGACCTCCTCTGATTTTTCATCCCCGCATTATTTTTATTTTTATTTTATTTTTATTTTTGTCCTCTTTTTCAGATCTTCCAGTGGCGCATGAATTATTTGTTACGTAATGATATATATGATATTATACTATACCATACCATACCATACTATATCATACTGTAATACAATGTAATACATTATATCACTATTATACTACTATACTCTCTCTAGTATAATAAAAATAACAACAACAACAACAATAATAAAATTCAAAAAAATCAAAGAAAGAGAAAGAAAGAAGATATATATAAGTTAACCAAAATGATGAGCCTGCACTTTGTTAGAATTTATTATGTAATATATAATTCGCTACTTCGTATATAATTTATTATTACAATCTATTATAATGTATGTATTATTATTGGTTGAATATTGGTATTTGTATATAGTATACAGAGATATCGTATACTATCAATTATATAACGTATACTATCATATCATAGAGTCTATTAATATAATAAACAGATAAATATTTAAATCAAAAATATAATCACAATACCGATCTCGGGAAAGCTTCTCAACCAATAAAATTCATTTAATTACAAATATTACACTATAATTAGGTGTACTGGAGTCATTTTTTTAGTCATTTTTTAATTAATTAATTAATTAGGAAATACCCCTATTTATATTAATAGTTTACTTTACTTTCTTTTACTTTACTTTACTTTACTTTACTTTCTTCTTTCTTTCATTTAACAACAATTTAACAATGTTATCAAATATATCACATAATAAATCTACATTACGTTTATTTACAACTTATTCAAAATCTCTATATCCTTCATTATCATCAATTTCATCATTATCAAATTCCACTTCCCCTTCACCTTCTACTAATTCAGAAACTCCAAAGAAATGGTCAAGACATGTTATATCAAATAAACAACCACTTCAAAATTATCTAGAAAAAGAAACTCCATCCCCGTCTCCAGCACAAACACCAAAGAAAAGAAAGAGAAGAACTTTAAAACCTTTAAAAGCTCCAATAACTTTAACCCCTAATGCAATTGATCATTTAAGAAT
>JAKTQW010000269.1:0-10774 GCA_030579415.1 Pichia eremophila | reverse complement strand
TGAAGAGGTTAATATGAAAAAGGTTATTAAGAGCAAGGATAATAACTTCATATTTAATAGAGGACAATTAATAGTAACTATGAATATACCATTTCAAGAAATTGGTAAATTTTACATATCACATATTAAAATCAATGGAATTGTCAATAGTATTAAATTCAACACAAATACTAATATAGATGTAAGTAAATATGAGAGGTACGTTACATGGTATAATGAAGATGGTAAAAGTGAGAGTATACTTTGCCATAATCCACGTAATGAATTCAAGATAATGCCAAGAATACCCAAAATTAAAGTTATTTTAAAATACGATAATGTTACATTTAATGGACGTAATTGTCCTATTGATATAATATTTGAGAATGAAGATGTTAATGAAGGAGAAGATGTTGAAGTTGACGTTAAGGGGTATGCTATGATTAGAGATAAGAAATTTTCCATTGAATGTGATGAAAGAGATGAAGAGGAGAATGATAAAATTTTAAAAATTGGTTGTAAGAAGTTGGTGAAATGGAATGTAAAGATACCACAAATACGTAATCTTAAACGAGATATGAATAAGAGTGAAGAATGTTATATTAAATTTGAAATAAGTTATAAATTAGTTAATGAATTCAATGTACACGTTCAACTTGAAAAGGAGGCAAGAATTAAAATATTAGAGATGTTGGATTGGAATAGTGAAGTGCGTGTTGAAAATATTAATAAAGATGGTAATTTAGAGGATAAAAGAGTTTGGAATATTAAAAGTATTGTTAAAAATTTAACATTTGAAAATCTACATATTAAGAATTTAAGATTTAAAGTTAAAGGAAGTAAAGAAGTTGAAGCGGTAATTCATTGTGATGATGAAGAGGGTAAACTTGAAGAATTTAAAGAATTTAAAGTTGAAGATATTAAAAAAGTTGAATGTAAACTTGAAGTTAAGGCAATTGATGGATTCATTGGAGATGTACCAATATTAGTTAAATGTAATGTAATTTATGAGGATATTAAAGGTAATGAAGAAATTTACATTGCAGAAGTTTTCAATGGAATAATAAGAATGGGAGAACCAAGAGTTATAGTTGATTTAATTGATAATAATGAAGAAGTTGTTAAGATTGTTTATAGGATTGAAAATCCTAGTGAAAATACCATTATTTGTCAAACAAATCATTCCAAAATTGATGGTATGATGATGAATGAATATATTAAGAATGGTACATTTAAAGTTAATAGTGGTAAATATTTTAATATTCAACAAGAATATAATATTTCTAAATGTATTGTTAAAATTGATATTAGATTACCAGAATTTGCAATTTATGATAGGAGTAATGGTATATTAATGAGAATTTGGAGTTGTAATGATAAGCTTAAAATTGAGGATGGTAGAATTGTTAAATTTCAAAATATATAGAAAAGCTAATTATATATATAGATAGATATTTAATTAATTAATTTTTAATAATTCAACATCAAAGACTAAAGTTGACATTGGTGGGATAAGACCTGGGAAACCTCTATTACCATAAGCCATTAAAGGTGGAACAGTAAGACGAGCTTTTTCACCTAATGATAATTTAGCAAAACCTTGTTCCCAACCTTGAATAACCATACCTTGACCAATAGTAAATTGGAATGGTTTATTTCTATCAAGTGAAGAATCGAATTTTCTACCATTTGTTAAAGTACCAGTATAATGAACTGTTAATAAATCACCAGATTTTGGGTAAGTTTTACCATCACCTGGAGTAATAATTTCGATTTGTAATTCAGTTGGAGCAGCAGTTGACATTGAACGATAAATTGGTCTTACAATTGGTGATCTAATTAAAGGTCTTAAAGCAGATAACATGACTATATCAAATGAAAGAAATTGTGGTTGAAAAAAGGATGAGTTGGCGTCGAGAAAGGAAGGGAAGGGCGAATTGAGGTCTTTTTATATAATATTTATTCCTTTAGATAATGACGAATATACATCCAAGATACAGGGCATCACATGTCTTTAATCACGATAAATGTAGTAGAGATGCAATGAGTATTGAAATATTTTTAGATTATAATTGTCCATATTCTGGTAAAATGTTTAAAAAGATAATTGAAGAAGTAATTCCACAATTAATTAAAATTGATGGTAATATTAATAATTATGAATTTACATTTGTTAATGTTATTCAACCATGGCATGGAATTCAAAGTAGTATTTTACATGATGTATCATTTGCAATTAGTAAAATTTCACCTAAGTCATTTTATCCATTTAGTAAGATATTATTTGATAATATTGAGAAATTTTATGATAGTGAAGTTATTGATAAGAGTCGTAATGAAATTGTTAAAGAAATTTTACAATTAATACCAATTGAATTAATTTCAAGTGATTTAATTGAACAAATTAAAGATTTACTTTCATTACAAGGTAATGGTAATGTAGGTAATGGAGTTTCAATTGATAATAAATATTTTACAAGATATTCACGTACATTAGGTGTTCATATGACACCAACAATTGTTGTTAATGGTATTATTCAAACACAAATTGAGAGTAGTACAGAAAGTACCAAGATTATTGAAATATTGAGAAATTTATAAATCCTTACTTATACTTATACTTATGATTAAATTAATAAAGTTTCAATTTTATCCTTAACACCATAAATTTGATTTTTAATAGTTGAAGCATCATTAGTTGTAATTGAAGCAGCAATTACAGGTCTTGAAACACCACAAGCTCTACCAAGAGCAGCCTTTGATGGTACAAAAACGTAAGGAACATTTTTATCTTCACATAATAAAGGTAAATGTAATAAAATTTCAATTGGTTCAGTATCAGCAGCCATAATAATAAATTCAGAAATACCTCTATTAAGAGTTTTAGTAGTTTCATTTGCACCTTTCTTTAATTGTCTTAAATTTTGAGCTTGTTGAACTAAATCTAAAATTTGTTGAGATAAAGCAGAATCTGCTAATGGGAAAGCTTTTGGATTAACAGCGGACATTTTATAATAAGATAAGTTATTTAGCAAATATAGTAAATGAGGGTTCCTTGCTCTTGCTCGCCTTAAAGAAAGAAGAAGTAAAAGAAGAAGAAGTAAAGTAAAGTAAAGATTATTTAAATAAATAAGTGAAAAATTTTATTTATGAATATGTAAATGTAAGAATTGACATAATGGGGCTCAACACCTTTGGTTAGTTACCCGCACACAATCCTTTACTACAGTACACCACCAGAGTTTTTTTGAACGGGTCGATGCGTCTGTAAATAATATTTGGCGTCTGTGCGTCGGTAAAGAAAATGGCTGCTTTTTTCATAAAATTATTTAATAAGAGCAGCAGAACATCTATTCTGTTAAATTTACAGTATTAACATCGCTTAGTTTATTTATACTGCATAATTGACAATTCTATATAAGATAAAGGTTAGTAGTGATTATATCTTTATTTTAATTTATCTTTACACTTTCTTCTTTTCATATATATAATCAATTTCAATTAATTAACATAATGTCATCAGATCTTTGTCCCGTTTATGCTCCTTTCTTTGGTTCACTTGGTTGTGCAGCTGCAATTATTTTTACATGTTTTGGTGCCTCTTATGGTACAGCAAAATCAGGTGTTGGTATTTGTGCAACTTGTGTTTTAAGACCTGATTTATTAATTAAAAATACTGTTCCAGTTATTATGGCAGGTATTATTGCAATTTATGGTTTAGTTGTTTCAGTTTTAATTTCTTCATCTTTAAAACAACAACAAGCTTTATATACTGGTTTTATTCAATTAGGTGCAGGTTTATCAGTTGGTTTAGCAGGTTTAGCTGCAGGTTTTGCAATTGGTATTGTTGGTGATGCAGGTGTTAGAGGTACTGCTCAACAACCAAGATTATTCGTTGGTATGATTCTTATCCTTATTTTTGCTGAAGTTTTAGGTCTTTATGGTTTAATTGTTGCTTTATTAATGAATTCAAGAGCAACTCAAGATGTTATTTGTTAAATTATTTAAATAATTTTACTTATATATTTATTATATACATTATCCATTAAAATTTCATCTTGTTTATTAACAAATATTTCACCACCTTCTTTATTAAAATGTTCAAAATTTTCAAATCTTATTAAATCTTTACGTGTAATAATTCCAACTAATTTACCATTTTCATTAATATAAACATTCTTACATCCAATTTCTGTAAAAATTTCAAATATCATATATGCACTTGAATTAATATCTAATTCTAAAAATTCCATTTCAATTAATTCCCTATTTTTACTATCTTCACTAAATTTAATAAATTTCCTCTCAATTAATCCAATTTCATCATTACCTTCACAATTATTATCATCATCAATATTTTGAATATCATTCAAAATTTTTTCAATAACTTCTCTTTTAATAACTCCTACCATATTTTTCCTATTTTCAACCACAGGATATTCACCTTTATCAAATTTTAATATTTTAATCAAATCATTACTCCACATACCTTCATAATCAATACAAATTACTTGTGGAACCATTAATTCTCTTACTTTAATATTTAATTTATGTTCTTCATTTAAATCAATAAATGGCATACCATTAAATTTAATCATTTGATCTGCAATTCCACCAAATCCATTTCCAAAAATTTCAGTTATAATTTTAACTGTTAAAATTGTAATCATACAGGGTATAATATATTTAACTGCACCAGTTAATTCAATCATTATAACAACAACTGTAAATGTTAATCCTGTAATACCACTTAATGCTGCACCTGCACCTAAAAATGAATAAATACCTGAATTAATTTTACCACCACAATTTTCAACTAAAATACCTAATAATTTACCAAATGTACATCCAATTGTCATACTTGGTACAAATATACCACATGGTACTTTACTACCATAACTTATTATAACTAATAAAATTCTAATAATTGTTGCAAATATTAATTGAAATACAATAAATAACCAATTATTCCCATTATCTAAACAAATACTTTCATTATTATCATGTTCTTTATTACATGGATTAAATAAAATTTCCATTACTTTAGTCATTTCTAAACGTAAAAATGGATTCCAATATCCAATAATTGAAGTAATTAAACATAATATCATAATTTCTTTAATTGGATTCCCACTTAAATACTTTTGTCTAAATGCAACATATTTAATATTATATTTAATTGTAATAATTCCATAAATTCCACCAAAAATTCCAATAATTATAAACCAAAAAATTTCTAACCATGACCAATCAATATTATAACTAACTGAAAACATAACAATTTGACCAGTTTTCAATGGATTCCATAATTTTAATGTTGAAACTGCAATTAATGAAGTATAAAAAGTTTTCCATAATGTAGTTAATTTAACTTTACCACTAATTTCTTCAATACTAAATAAAACTCCACCAATTGGACTACCAAATGCAACTGCAACTCCAGTACCTGCACTTGCATTTATAATATCACTTAATTGTATTGGACTTTCCCTTATCCAATTAATTATATTTTTACCAATTATATTACCAATACATGATGCATAATGAACACTTGGACCTTCTTTACCAACAGATAATCCAGATGCAATAGTTAATGGTAATGTAAATGCCTTTAATAGGAAAACTTTTATTGAAAGAAATTTATCCCTCCAAAAACCTGATACAATACATTTAATTTCACTAATACCTGAACCTGTTGATAATGGTTCAATTGAAATACATAGATAAGATGCTAATAATCCGAAAAATGTTGAAATAAATGTAAATATTAAGAAATTAATTATTGTATAATTAGACCAATTATACCAATCATTAATAGGACATGTAGATTCAGTTAAATAAATATTGGATAAACAAATACCTAATTTAATTGAATTAAAAAATTCTGTAAATATTGTAACAATTGCAGCAATTGAACCAATTATTATACCTACTATAGTTAAAACAAACCATATTTGAAATGTTGACCAAATACGTGATTGTATAAGTTTTAATGTTGATATATGGAATGTTGAAATAGTTGTTATAATTGAATCTTGAGTTGAAGGTCTAGAGAATGTTAATGATGGTTTTGATTTTAATTCATTGTAGTATTTCTTATTTTCTATTAGTTTTTCATTCCTCCAGTCAATTGTTTTATAAGAATCGAAATTTCTTGATAATTTTTGAATTTGTGGATCTGAATTATATGAATGTTGCCACATTGTTTAAAGGAAGGTAAAAAAAAAATAGTGGATGTAAAAGATGATGTTGAAAAATCTCACACTAAACTGGATAATTATTATTAAAATGATAATATAATATACTAATATTATATATTATATAAAGAATAAATAAAATGACTTACAAATATGATATTATATATATATGATAAATAAGAATGATTAATTAAACAAACTTAACCAACGACTAAAGTTTCTTCATCAGCAAATTCATATTGAGGAATTTCTAAATTAAGTGGAGCTGGACCTTTTCTAATTCTACCTGAAATATCATAATGAGAACCATGACAAGGACAAAACCAACCACCAAAATCACCTGCTTCACCAATTGGAACACAACCTAAATGAGTACAAATACCTAACATAATTAACCATTCAGGATTTTTAACTCTATCAGCATCAGTTTGAGGATCTCTTAAAGTTGAAATATCAATATCATTTGCTTCATCAATTTCATGTGGAGTTCTATGTCTAATAAAAACTGGTTTACCTTGCCATTTAACGACAACATTTTTACCTAATGGAATTGCATTTAATTTAACTTCAACTTTTGCCATTGCTAAAACATCAGCAGAAGCTGACATTGTACTTAAAAATGCTTCAACAGTTGATTTTGCAGCTGCTGCACCTAATAAACCATAAGATCCTACCATAAAATATGTAAAATCTTTTGATTTATTATCTGCACCTTTTGAATTATTTAAATAATGTGTAAAATCTGGTGAATCATAAGTAGATTTTAATAATGGTAAATTTGAACAAAATAATCTTTTAGAATTATTATTTAATGAACGTAATGCAGATGAACGAATTGATGAAATCATTGTTAGTTGTTAAAAAAAAGGGGTAGAAAGGGGGATAAAAATAGAGGTTAAAATGTAAATAAAATCTACTAAATGCTAATAAAAACTCAATATATTCAATAATCAATAATAATCATATTATAATTTTTCCAACAAGAGAGGTCCACTTGAAATGAAATTTATTGTATAATTATAATGTGCTTATTTCTCATTGGTTGAGTGAGTATTAATAATTTTTATTATATGATTATGTAATCACTGTATTATGTAATACTATTTATTATTATTATTATTATGGTGGTGGTGTACTAGTGTACTAATTAATGTATTAATGTATTAATGTTAATGACACTTATGTTTCTTAAACTTATGAATCAAATCAGTAAATCTCTTTTTCCTTTCTCTAAATTTGTAGCTTATGAATTCACGATAAGCTGTGGTAACATCGTCCTCTGACTCTTGTAATATATTAATGACCTCTTCCTCCATAAATGTAAGATCAACCACGTTATTAGGTTCATTTTTAACTTTAGATGCTTTTTTCATATTTGTTGATTTACCAATTTTATCAACAATTTTCTTTTTTCCACTTCTTTTAACTTTACTTTTCTTTTTAGCTGGTTCAGTAATTTTTGTAACATTTTCTTCAACAAAATCTTCATCATCTTCAACAATAGTCCTCCTGGTTTGACTTCTTGTTACTCTTCTATTTGAATTAGTTGATTGTGATATTGTTGGTTGAACTTTCTTCATAATTGTTTCAGCTGATATTTTCAGTTTATTTGTTGAACCTTTTGGACGACCACGCCTTTTAGGTTCTGTTTGTTCATTTTGTTTCTCCATTTCTACTTTAATTGTTGGTTCTTCACTATTATCTGATAGATCAACTATATCTACAGATTGTTGAACCATCTATTGTTCACTGATAAAAGATCGACATGCATGTTGATTAAAAATTATACTAAGTTGTTTTTAATTTATTGATGATTAAGTAAGCCGATTACCTTATCAAACAACTCAGCCGCATCGTTTTTCTTTTCAGCAAAGTGGCGGTGTATGATAGCAGAATGATTGATAATAGTTGCTTTCTCTTGTTTATTTAAATTGTCAATGTAATCTTTTTTCATAAGGGAAAGAATTTCAGTTGGGAGAACATTGATATTTGAAATTGTACTTAACAGCATATTATTTAATTGTCCAATATCGTTTTCAATATTATTATTATTATAATTATTATGATAGTTAATATTACCATTATTATCATAAGTAGAAGTATTATTATTATTATTATTATCAACCGTATTAACTGCATTACTATTAACCATGTCACTCTTACTTGGTCTACCTCTTTTACTTTTAGCTTTAGGAGGCTCAGCAGTTTCATCATCATCATCAATATCATCAATATCAATATGACTTCTTGTCTTTCTTTGAAGTGTTTGTGAAATTGTTGCTTGATTCGTTTTCTTTTTAAAAGTTGTCAGTTTCTTTGCTTTATTCTTGACACCTGGTTTACGACCACGTCTTCTCTTTGTAGAAATTGGAGTTGTAACTGGAAGTAGAAGTGTTTCCACTGTAGTAGTATTTGGAGTTTCAGTTGTATTCATTGGTGATTCAAATTTATTAATTACTGCTTCAATTGAAGATGTAATTTGTGGTTCAACAATTGTATTTTCGATTGGTGGTGGTTCAGCTGTATTAATTGGTTTTTCAGTCGTATTATTAATTGCAGCTTCAATTGTTGAACTAGTTGGTGGTTCTGATAATTCATTTGGTTTATTCTTTTGTACTCTAAATGTTGGCTTTTTACCAATATTGGATACATTTACTATATCTACAGATTGTTGAATCATTGTTTTTACTGATAAAGAAGCATTATTGATTAGTAAGATTAATTTAGATAAGGAGCCACCATCGCGTAAATCCATAATAACTGATACAATTAATTTTTTTTTAAAAGAACCAATGTTGTCGTTATAGAATTTTAATTTGTATACAGGACTAACAATTTAAATTAATAAGAATAAAAAAATAAAAGAAAACAATAAAAGAACAATAATGTATTTTAGTTTAATAGAAAACAAATTTTGCTTTACCACTTGTAACTGAAACTGTACAACCATCTTGACCATTACCATTATAAGAACCATTTTCATAAACACAATCACCAATAACAACTGATGAATCATCATAAGCAACAATTTTTACATTAAAATTAGCTGATTGTCTATTATTTGGATTTGGAATTAATGATAAATATGCAATACCGTTAGTGTAACCTGCACCAAAATTTAATGGAGCCCAATTACCAACACCTGAACCTGGTTGACCCCAAACACAACCATCAGTTTGTGAAACACCTGCATTATTGACATAATATTGAGCAGAAGTTTTTAAACCTCTCCAAGTATAATAATTATCTTCATCAACAGTTGTTAATAATTCTTCTGAACCTGGACCAACAATTGTTGGAATAACCATATTTTCAGTACCTGGATAATCAGTTCTACAAATTGAAACTGATTGATCAATTTCACTAACAACTCTAGCCATATCAACCCCCCATTCACATAAATAATTGGAATTTTGATTAGTTTTATAAAGATAACCATTTTTACAATATAAACCACCAACTGAAACACCATTTGCAGGTTGATTTGAAGGCCATTGAGTTTTTGACATACCAGGTTGACATGCATATGAACAATAAGTACCATCTTCACATTTACCACCAGTTGAAGTATCATCATGATAAAGACCTGACCAACCACCAAAACCTAAATAATCAAGTGCAACAACACCATCACCACTTGGGAATTGAGAACATGGAACAACACCATCTTGGAATTCATTTGTTGGTGGTTGATAAGCACCTAAATTACCAGATGATTGATAAGTATAAGATTTCTTTGAAGCGGAAGTAGTTGTTTCATCAGCTGATGATGATGATGATGAAGAGGTAGTTTCTGGAGTTGAAGTAGGTTCAGTAGTTGAAGTTTCTTGTTGAAGAGTTAATTGAGAAGTTGTTGGTTGTTCATAAGTAACACCATCACCATCAACAGTAACAGTAACATAAACATAATCATAAGCAACAGCTCTTTTATGTTGATGATGCATATGATAAGTTTGAGTTGTTGTACAATCATTATCATTATTATTTGAATCAGAAGCGACAGAAAATGATAATAATGAGACAAGAGAGAGTAAACAAGTATTTGATAATTTCATCTGTAATAATATGATATGATAAAATGTTAGTATTTATGATCTATTTTGTATGTATGATAATATAATAAATAATATGATAATATGATAATATGATAATATGATAATATAGTGGAAAAAATTCGCGAATTTCTAAATTTTTATAGTAAACATAAGGGATAGTGAGTGAGTGCGTGAATTGATTGATTTATTTATTGTTATTATATTGTTATTATTATAGTATTATCATAATAATATTATTTGTAAAAGCGTGATTGAATGTATAATAATGAATAATAAATAATACTTACTTCGATTTTAATAATGAGTGACTAAGTTTAGATAATTTTTAAATGTAATGTAATGTAATAATATACAGTAAGAAGTAATAATTTTAATTTTTTTTCAACAAACGATTAAGGAAAGTAAATAGTTGGGATAGTATAATGTAATATAATATAATATCGTAGTTGATTTAAATTTTATTGATTATTTATCAAAAAGGAGTGACTTAGTTTAGTATGATAAATGAAAGGAAGATAATAAGATAAGAAATCAAATATAAAT
>JAKTQW010000268.1:0-20133 GCA_030579415.1 Pichia eremophila | reverse complement strand
TTGAAAATGCATTAGAAGTATTATTAGATCCAAAGGAAATTTTTGATGGTACTGGTCGTGTTAGATTTGCAGGTGAAGGTATAATTGATGATGGTAATGGATGTGCACACGCTGCTTGGAAGACAGGTAAAAGAGAAGCTAATTATATTATTAAAAAAAATCAACAATAGTAAATTATAATACTAAATTATAATTAAAATTCTAAATTTGTAGTTTATATAATAGAATTGTATTAAAAAAAAAAGCTAGTTTTTAGAATAGAAATAGAACCAAAATTTGAAAATATAGTAATAAAAGCTGTTAATTGAACCATTATATATATGTTTAGTATGGGGAAAAGTTGCCATCACCTCTTCCACCTCTAAATCCACCTCTACCTCTGAAACCACCCCTACCTCTAAAATCACCTCTACCTCTGAATCCACCACCTCTACCACCTCTAAAACCACCTCTTGTAAAACCACCTCTGCCTCTGAAACCACCTCTACCTCTACCTCTACCTCTGAAACCACCTCTACCAAAACCTGGTAAATTAGTTCTTTTCTGTATAACTTTTAAAGGACGTCCCTTAAAATCTGATTGATCAAGTTTTAAAGCTTCAGGAATTGAAACTGCTGATTCAAATTCGACAAATCCATATCCCAATGGTACACCAGTCATTCTATTTGTTAAAATTGTAATTCTATTAATTGTACCAGCTGTTTTAAATAATTCTTGAAGTTCCTCAGGTGTTGCTTGATAATCAATATTACCAACATAAATTGATCTATTATCAATCTCTTGTCTTTCCTCAATTGTTAAACGTTTATTACCTTCACCATCAACATCATCATCACCAATTTGTTGTACTTCATTACCATTTTCAATTATAGCATTACCAGAATCAATCTCATCATTATCAATATCAATATCATCTGCCATCATTTCATCTTGCATTTCTTGTAATTTAGCAGATTCTTGTTCCATAATTGATACATGAGCCCTCAATTGTTCCATTTCTTCAACAGTTGTTGCAGCTGCAACTTGATCAGCATTTAAATTCTCTGTATTGTCCATTTAATCTTCAGCTGCTCTTCCCCAAAAGTGTATATAACCTTACAAAAGCAAACTCAATTGATCCTTGTCCAAATGAATAAAGTCCAGTAATATATATATAATCAAAAACCAAAACAATACTGTCACTGTGATGAACTACTAATTAGAAAACTCATGTCGAAGAAGTTCCTCGCAAATTTTCATCTCGCAAATTTCATGTCATCTCGCAAATTTCCCATTTTTTTTTGTTCTGGTTTCTTTAAGGGCTCATTTCAATGGCTTTGTTTCTTCTGATCGATACCCCTTTCTTTTGGGGTATTCCTTGGTTTATCATCGAATATTAGCTGTTATAATGGTGCCCACGCAGCTGTTTTTGATTTTACTAACACTAGCATGTGTTATATGTGCAAATAATGATAAAACTGTGCCCACTATGTCAATAATTGATATTTTATCATCAAATGAATCATTTTCTGATCTAATATCAATATTACAGAAGAGTGACCTAATTGATTATGTTAATACATTAGAAAATGTTACTTTTTTAGCACCAATTAATTCAGCATTTGCAAATCATGATATAAAACGTGGTAGTAAAATGTCAATGAATGAATTAAATAGATTTATTATTGATGAACCAATTTTCAGAGATTATATTAATGGTATTTCCATATTATCAACATTAAATGATCAAGGATCTCCATTTTTAGATGTGTTTCAAATACCAATTTTGTTAGATCATCATACTGAACCTGATAAGAGTGGTGATTCAACTAAAGAAGTTTATTTTATTGAAAATGCTAATGTTATATCAAATGATACTTATCTATCAACAATCGATTCCGTTGTTTTAACTATTGATGATTTATTAATTGATCCAAAGGAATCTATTTGTACTTATTTCATGAACTCTTTAAATAGAAATACAGGTAATGAACATTTTAAATTGTTTAGTAGTTTATTAATAAGTGATAATTCATGTCAATACTATCAATTCTCAAATACAACTATTTTATTACCTTCAGATAAGTCACTTCATTTAACCCCTGTTGAGAGAAAATATTTATTGAGTATAAGAGGATTGAATGATAAATCTCTATTATTATCAAATTTTATCCTACCTGGTATAATTGGTGGTAATTTATACAATAAAACAATTGAAATAACTAATATGAATAATGAAGTTTTAACAATTTCATCATCTGAACTGGGTGATGAATTAATTGTTAATAATGAAATACATTCATCAGCATCAAATTATTTATTATCTGATGGAATACTTCATTATTTCAATCATCCTATATATAATTATTCATCTAATAATAATTTTCCAGTTTTCACACCAAGAAAATATCTTATTGGATTACAATATGAGGAATTTGTTGATGAAATTGATTTTAGACAATTATCATCATTTATTGATGATAATTCAATTAATCAAACAATATTAGTATCAAATGATTATTATCAAATAACTGAAAGTCTACAATCTAGAATTAAATATCATTTTATTGAAGGTAATGACTCAATTAATTTAACAGATACAAATCATAAATTACTTACATCGAAACTGTGTTTTAATGAAGAGGGAGAAAATAAATTTTGTCAAAGGATTAAAATTGAAAAATCATCATCGGATCCTGATAAACTTTTATTAAATTCTAATATTGAAATATTAAATAAACAACCTTATGTTATAGGTAATTCATCAATTTATATATTAGATGATGATATTACAATTCCTAATAAATTACAAATTGCATTAGCATCAGAATTAATTGGACATTCAAAATCAATTGAATTTTTCAAAAAATTTGGACTATTAAAATCTTTATCAAAGGGTAATGATGAAGTTTATACAATTTTTTTCCCATCTTCAAAACTTTGGAATGATTTGGATTTAGTTTTAGATTATTTATTGAAAAATGATAATTCTCTTAAATTAATATTGGAAAATTTAATTATTAAAGGTAGTTTGATTTATCATGATTTTGATGGTGTTAATACAACTTGTACTACATATTCAGATAATGAGATGATTATTTCCAAAATCGAAGAGGAGGATGATGATATTACAGTTTTACAAATTGAGGATAAAACGTTTGAAATTTCATTTGATAATGAAATCTTATATTCTAATGGTGTTGTTCATCCAATTAATGATAATTTACTATACCCGGATAATATTGAAATAACTACATCTGATTTATTAAATATTCAAGACAGTAATGAATTTTTAAATATATTAGATAAATTAAATTTATCATCATTTATTCATGATAATTCATATTCAATTATGTTACCAACTACTAAATCATTATTTCACGAGAATATAACACATTTACTAAGTGATATTAAATATTTAGAAAATTTTGCTAAATTACATATTTTACCACCAGGTTCATTAAATGATATAATTAATTGTTATAATGAAAATGGAACAAGTACATTAATTCCAACATTATTAAATAATACTCATTTAACATGTCGTAAATTAGAATCAGGTGATATGATGTTAAGTATAACTGAAGGTAGTAAGAATGAGATACGTATTTTACGTAAAGGTTTAACAATTCCAGAAACTGATATTTTGTCAGGTATTTTATTAATTGATCGTCCAATTAATCCAATTTGGTTAAATAAATCAAATAATAAATTATATTTACATTTACCATTATTTTCTATATTTTTAGGGATTTTAATTGGTGCATTGTTTGTTATTTCAATGGTTACATGTTTCTTATTAAGTTTTGATACAAGTAAGAATATTGGTAAAGGATTTAATGGTAATAATAATAATAATAATGATGATGATAATAATATTAGAATTGTTAATGTTAATGAAGCAACACCATTATTGAATGATAGTATTAATGATAATGATTTTAGTGGTGGTTTTGAAGGTAATAATGAAGTAGATGGAGATAATCATTTTAATGAACAATCTAATGAACATTTTAATGAACAATTTGAGGATTTAGAGGAATATAATGAACAAAATGATAATCATAAATCTACATCATTAAATAGTGGTAAAACATTAAGATCTGAACTCAATAATGCAAGAGTACCAAAAACTAAAAAATATAATACATTTGATAGTAATTATTCAACAAACGCATTAGCTAAACCAATTGATATGAATTTTAATCAAGTTTAATGGGATAATTTGAAATAATATATATATATATATATAAATAAAATAATATAAATAACAATATGTAAGTTTATAAATAACAATGTAATGTGGGAATAGAAAACATCGAAAAAAAGAGTAAATAAAATGCATGCAAGGTCATTAAAAGGGAATATAATATCATTAGATTTTCAGTTATAGGCACGTTTAAACATTTCTAATAATGCATGATAATGACCTAAAACACCACCAATAACGAAAATATGCCATAAATTATGAGAATTACCAATCCAATCAATCCACCATAATGAAGATAATTTCTTTGAATGACAAGTATGTTTTGGTTGTTTACGTAAATAACTTAATAATTCATTTGATTTATCCAGTTTCATTATAGTTTCATCAGATATTTGGAAAGTATCAATTTCAACATCTGATCTAATACATTCAGGGAAAAATGAACCATAAAAAACGACACCTGATAAATACCAACCAAATGAGAATAATAATGGACTAAATAAATTCAAACAATAAGAAATATTATGAACAAAACATGAACATAAGAATGAAATAACACCTAAACCTGCTAATGATACAAAGAATAAAATTCTTATAATTCTTGATTCAGGTTTATCAAAATATGGATGCCATGCCATACCAATACCTACTAAACCTGCAATTATTGAACAAACTACAAACATTAATCTAATATTTGGATAATCTTTTAATGATATATGTTCAGTTGTTATAATTGAAGAAGTAATTAATATAGTTATCCCACTATAATCGAAACAAGCAAATTTTGAACGTATATTAAGATAACCTATATTTGTATAACTATGCCAAATAACTGAGAACATAAGACAAATAATTGCACTTGCTATGAATAAATACATAATTAAATGATCATTATTAGATGGACCATAGATTTTATAAGTATCTGAATTTGGATAATCAATTAAACCTAAATATAATAAATAACAAGCACCTAAGAGATGAGTCCAAATATTAACAGTTTCATTATGCCAATAAAATAAACTTGTAATTGCAGAAATATGAGATTTAGCAAATCTATAACCAAAAACTATATATTTATTCTCTCTCCATTGAAATGGTAATTCAAAAAAATTTAAATGTCTAAAATTTGAAATTGTCATTGCAGTATCATAATTATATAAAGTATTCTTCAGTTCAATTAAACGTTCATTTGGATGAGTTGCTAATGGAGGTAAATTATGATGTTTTTCAAAATCTGTTAATTGAGCGTTTAATAATTGAATTGATTTAATAAATTTTGAAGGTTCAGCATTAGTTTCATTATCATGATCATAATTTTGGTGTTCAAATTCATCAATTATTTGAGATAATGGATGTAAATTATATTGATGATTTTTATTAAGGTAAGATTTAACTGATTTTAGAGTATCAACAATTTTCGTATAAGTTGGAGTATAAGATTTTATAATTGCAGCAGTTTCTTCAACTTCCATTGATAATTTATTTTCAAAATTTTTTAATAATGAATCAATTTTACTTGTAACTAAATTTTCCATTAATTCAAATTTATCAATATCAATATCAATACTTGATTTATTACGTCTATGAGATTTCCCATCATTATTTATGGTATCTAATACGGTTGATCCCGTAGTTGCTGCCATCATCAGTTAGTTCAATACAAGGATATCACAAAAGAAATAAGTTAATAGAAAACAGAAAAAAAAAATTAAAATTAAAACTAAAATGAATTTACATACATGAAAAAGAAACGGATTTGAAAATGAAGAAAAATATTTCAAATTCAAATTCAAAATCCCGCCCATTCAATACTAAAGCATTTAAGATCATCATCATCATCTTCTTCTTCTTCTTCTTCTTTACTACTATCTACACCACCTACAACCCATACTTTCCTAACACCTGTAGCTAATCTACCTCTATTACATAATTTCTTTAAATTAATATCATCATTATAATAATCTAATGAATTAATTATTTGATGTGCATGATATCTTAATGGATCACCAGGATAAGAAACAAATATACCACCAAATCTCATACCTGGTAACATCATGAATCCTTTAGATTTTAAGTATTTAAACATTTGATAATTATTCATTAATTGATCTCTACTTATACAACAATCCTCTATTTCTTTATCTATTAGTTGTTCAATTAATTGTTGTTCATCATATGTATTTTCATCATCATTATCATCATCACAAGTAGGTGTTTCCATAAACACAATTTTATTTCTTTTACTTCTCTCTTGTATTTCCCTCTCTTCTAATTTTGCATCCTTTCTTGCCTTCTCCTTACGTTCATTATCTTCAACAACTTGTTGTAAATCAGTCATACTTGAACTATTTGTCTTCATTTTTAAATTATCCAATGGTTTCACATGTATTTTATTCCTATTTGGTCTAACAATATTTAATTTCTTCATTTGTTCCTCAATCTCCCTTTGTTTCTCATTACGCCATTTATCTAATTTATCAGATAATTTACTAATCATTTCCCCTTGATATGATTCATCATTCAATATCCTATTTAATTGTTTGTTATCTTTATTTAATGGCAATAACTTAATAATTCCTTTATTATATAACCATAATGTTTCATAAATAGTTAATCTCCAGGGGAATCCAAGTAATGAATTCTGTTGTGGTGCTAATGGTAATGTACCTGATAATTGTCCAACAATTCCATATTCAATACTTAATTTTTTCATATTTTGTAAATTGAAAATTAATACATGATCTCCATTAATATAAATTGGTATTTTTTTATCATCATCATTATTTTCATCAATATTAATATCAATATCAATCTCCTGTACCAATGGAGATGATCGACGTGCTGTTATATTACTACTACTATTATGATTATTTAGTCTTGTTAAGTTCTTATTCTCCATCGTATATATATATATATATGCTTAAATAAGAAGCATCTCTTAAGATAGATAGATGCATTTTGCGAATATTTTTTCTTTTCTTCTAATACAACTAATATACAAATTTTTATATACAACAAGACAAATTATACAATATTATACCACATCTACTCTTCCTCTGATGATACATCACTATCATCATCACTACTACTATCATTATTATTATTATTACCATTATTAGGACTTGAATTTTTCTCAAATTGAGCTAATTTTTGCTTTAATTGTTCAATTTTTTGTTCCTCTTCATTATCATCCTTTTTGACTTTCTTAACTTTTTTCTTACTTGAAACTAAATAACGATATAATCTTGATAATGTTGCATTATCTAAACTATCCATTTCTAATTCAATTTCATCATCATCTTGTAAATCTGGTAATCCTTCCTTAATGATTGTTATAACATTTTTTAACATTTTTTCATTAATATGTTGCATTGCTTCACTAATTTCTTTCTTCATTTCATAAGTTATATGTTTTGGATAAATACCATTTTCATCAACATTATTACCATTACCGTTATTATTATTATTATTACCATTCTTTGAATCATCAAATTCATCATCATCATCATCATCATAATCATATTCATTAGATTTTCTTTTCTTTGTTGTCTTTCTATTTTGTTGTTGACTAACATTAGATTTTCTTCTATTATTATTACTATTATTATTTTTACGTTTTTGTTGACGTTTTTTATTCCATTCTTTCTTTAATTGATTATATTTATCTTGTCTCATTTTCTTTAAATCTTGAGTCATTCTTTCAATACTTGATAATAAAAATTCAATTGTTGGATCAGTAATTGAATTTATATCAACATTAAATTCATCATTATCATTATTATTATCATCAATTTCATCATTATCAAAATCAAATTCACTATCATTATCATTTTTATTATCATTATCACTTTGTGATGGTGAAATTGGTGTTAATGGTCTTTTTGACCATTTTTCATTAAATACATTCTCTAATTTATGACCCATCATATTAACTGCAGTACCTTCAGGATTAAAAATAAAACAATTTGAAAACATTAATCTAATATCTTTTTCAAAATCATTTGCAGTTTCATATTCACCATTATGTAATTTATTTTGAATTGTACTTAAATCCATTGGATTTTTAATTATATCAAAATAATTTGGACAATCCATTGTAACTGGATCAACAGGTTCTAAAAATGGCCAAGAAATATTTTCATATTTTTTTGAAATAAAATCTTTTAAAATTGTTTGACAATATCTTAATTCAGGTTGATATTTTTTTTTCTTTGGTCTAATATCATATGGCATATCTTTTGGTTTTGGTGGATGAATTTCTCTCTTTGGACGACCACTACCAATAAGTGATGAACTAGTAGTTGATTTTGTAATTGATTTTGATGAAATTGTCTTTGCAGAAGTTGATTTTTTATCAGGTAATTCCTTTGGTGGTAAATTATTTATATGTTTTTCAAAACTTGCAAGAATATTTTTAACCATTAAAGAAATTGCACTATCTTTACCATTAAATTTAAAACAATTTTCAACCATTAGGTTAAAATCTTCAATTAATTGAGATGGATCTTCATATGCATTAACATTTAATTTTTTTTCAATTGTACTTAAATCCATTGGTCTTTTAATATAATTATAATAAAATGGAATATTTAATTTAACTATATCAACAGGATTAATAAAAGGTTGAGCATCTTTTAATCTTCGTATTGCTTTAATTGAATTAAGTAAATACTTTTTTTGATGTAAAGGCATTGGATTTTTTGGTAAATTATTCATATCAGGTTCAGATGGTGGTTTAGGTGCAGGTATCATTGGTGTTGGTACAACATCAGAAGTAGAATCTGTATTATTATTATTATTATTATTATTATTATTACTCTCTACAACGGGTGGCTCAACAACATTATTATTATTATCAATATCAGCAGTAGATGACGTAATCACACCATTCTCCACGGACACAGGCACAGGCACAGGCACAGACGCGACTGCGGGAACTGTGGGAACTGTAGGAAGTGTATTCTCACCAACTTCAACTTTTTCCATACTTATATTTATACTTTTCCCACTGAGTGGAAAAAACCTTTTAACCTTTTTTTTTTATTTTCAATTGGAAAGAGCGAATTGTGTTTCTTTTATAGTTGAGTGAGTCATTTATTATTTTTCTTAGTGGAACGCGTTTTTTTGGTGTTTTTTGCTTTTTTTTCCCAGTGGATTTGCTGTCTTTTTTATGAATGAGCCTTTGCGCAGTCGCGTCTGTGGAGATGATGATGATGATGATGCTGCTTTTCGGATATAACCGGCTTTTATAATATATTTAAACATCTTTTGACATGAATGAAGAAGGAATGAATATATTCACCTTGATGTTGATGGAATATATATATTCTTTTTAAAATCTTTTCCTATTCCTATTCCTCTTCAACAACACACTCCTAAAACACCATGTGGTCTTCTAAACTACTGGTGTCTCATCCTCATCCTATTCGTATATCCTTTATATCTAATAATACCCATATTCTTCTTAAATCGTCTCTTATTATCAATAATAATAATAATAAAAGATTCTTCTCCAATTCATTTATCAATTATAATGCTAATAATGTTAATAATAAGACAAAAATCATTACCTCCTCTACTCCTCCTTCTACAATGAAACCAAATTTAATTGCAAATTCTAAAAAAATTGAAAATGGTCCTTCATTACCAAATATTTCACAAATTAAAATAATTAAAAATTTACTTGCATATCTTTGGCCAAAAGATCAACCTTGGGTTAAATTTAGAGTTATATCTGCTTTAACTTTACTTATATCTGCTAAATTATTAAATGTTCAAGTTCCATTCTTTTTTAAATCAATTATTGATCAAATGAATATTGATTGGAATTCAATTAATATACCAGGTTTGGAAAATTCTCCTTCATTAATAACTGAAAATTTACCAATGTTACCACCTGCAATTGTTGCCTTAGTTTTAGCTTATGGTTTATCAAGATTTTGTGCTGTTTTATTTGGTGAATTAAGAAATGCAATCTTTGCATCCGTTGCTCAAGGTACAATTAAATCAGTTGCAAAAAATACTTTTATTCATTTATTAAATATGGATTTATCATATCATTTATCAAAGCAAACAGGTGGTTTAACAAGAGCTATTGAACGTGGTACAAAAGGTATTTCATATGTTTTAACTGCAATGGTTTTCCATATAATTCCAATTACTTTTGAAATTTCTGTTGTTTGTGGTATTTTAACTTATAATTATGGTTCATCATTTGCTGCTGTTACTTTATTAACAATGTTAACTTATACTTATTTTACAATTCGTACAACTACTTGGAGAACAACTTTCCGTCGTAAAGCAAATAAGGCAGATCAAGAAGCTGCTTCAATTGCTTTAGATTCTTTAATTAATTATGAAAGTGTTAAAATTTTTAATAATGAAAAATTACAAACTTTAAAATATGATAATGCATTAACAAAATATAGAGATTCATCAATTAAAGTTGGTACTTCTTTAGCATTTCTAAATTCAGGTCAAAATTTAATTTTCACTTCTGCTTTAACTGCAATGATGTATATGGCTTGTCAAGGTGTTGTTAATGGTTCATTAACTGTTGGTGATTTAGTTTTAATTAATCAATTAGTTTTCCAATTATCTGTACCATTAAATTTTCTTGGTTCAGTTTATAGAGAATTAAAACAAAGTTTATTAGATATGGAAACTTTATTTAAATTACAAAATCAACCAATTAAAATTAAATCATTACCAAATTCAAAACCAATTGAAATTAAAAATGGTGAAATTAAATTTAATAATGTTAATTTTTCTTATAATGAAGGTAGAAAAATTTTAAATAATTGTTCATTTACTATTCCATCTGGTCAAAAAGTTGCAATTGTTGGTCCTTCAGGTTCAGGTAAATCAACTATTTTAAAATTATTATTTAGATTTTATGATATTGATAATAAACCTAATTCTTCAATTTTAATTGATGATCAAAATATAAAGAATGTAGAATTAGATTCTTTACGTAAAGAAATTGCAATGGTTCCACAAGATACACCACTTTTCAATACATCATTATTAGAAAATTTAAGATTTGCAAAACCAAATGCAACTGATGATGAAATTAATGAAATTATTTATAAAGTTAAATTAGATAATTTAGTTAAATCATTACCAAATGGTGTTCATACAATTGTTGGTGAAAGAGGTTTAATGATTTCAGGTGGTGAAAAGCAAAGAGTTGCAATTGCTAGAGCAGTTTTGAAAAATTCTAAAATAATTGGATTAGATGAAGCAACATCTGCATTAGATACAAATACTGAACAAGAAATTTTAAATACTTTAAAAGATGTATTAAAGGAAGGTACAACATCAATATGGGTTGCTCATAGATTAAGAACTATAATGGATGCAGATAAAATTATTGTTTTAAAAAATGGTAGTGTTATAGAAGAGGGTACTCATAAAGATTTAATTAAATTAAATGGACAATATGCTAAAATGTGGCAAATTCAAGAAGTTTGGGAAGAAGAGGAAGCTGAACTGAAAAAGGAATTAGAAGAAAAGGAAGCATTATATAAAAAAAGTCTTGATTAATTAAATTTTATATTTCAGGAAATATACATTTAATTAAAATATCAATTAAATTTTGAATTAAAATTTCATTTATTTCTTGATATTTAAATAATTTTAATAAATTATTTACTCTTATTTCTTCATTATTATTTATTATTGATTTATTTTTTAAAAAGTTAACAATTTTTATAATATTCATTTCAAAAATTTTATTTAATTCACTATCGTTACTTGGTATAAATCTTGGTTTCATATCAAATTTATCATCATTTGGGAACATTAAATGTCTTAAATCATTAATTATTTTACTTATCTTATCATCATTGAAAGATTCAATTATATTCTTCTTTATGAAATTATTAATAAATTTTTGAATTATTATGAATCCCATTATCCATTGTGAAAACATTTTAATTATTATCATAATCAATGGGAATTTGTTATCACATAATGTAATTATATTAATTAATTGTAACATTGGTATAAAATC
This sequence comes from Pichia eremophila, assembly GCA_030579415.1. Classification (NCBI taxonomy): domain Eukaryota; kingdom Fungi; phylum Ascomycota; class Pichiomycetes; order Pichiales; family Pichiaceae; genus Pichia; species Pichia eremophila. The sequence continues at coordinate 7,930 of JAKTQW010000268.1, read as the reverse complement.
TGTAAATTTAAGCCAATTATCACTTTTCATATTATATTTATCATCAATTATGAATAATTTAATAAAATCTCTTTTACCTGGATGTTTATTATCAATAGATTTCTCATCCTTTTTCTTATCATCATCATCACTATCAACACATATTTTACCAATAATTTCCCAAATAACATAATTTTGTGAAAAATTCTTAATTAAATTACTCAATAATATTCCATCAAATAATGAAATTATAAAATCTTTTGATATTTCAGATTCAGTATTTTCATTTGGTAATAATAATTTAATTATTGATTCAATTAATGATAATCTATATTCATCAATATGATCAATTCCATATTTATTTAACCAATTTGTCACAAAACTTTCATCATTATCAATTGTTTCCAATTTAACAATTTCATTAAATTTTTCAATATGATTATTTATAACATAAGGTAAATCAATAATTAATAATTTAATAAAACTATCAATATTTTCATTAATTCTACCCTGAATATTTCTACAAATATGTGCAAATAAAAATATTAATTCATTTATAAATTCATCAATATTATTTAATTTTAATGATTCAACATACCATGATATGATAAAGTTTTTAATTAATAATGAAAATAATGCATATAATGAAGAATCAATCTTATTTGATGATGTTAATGATGGAAAATCTTTTAGTTTATTAGGTGATAATATATTCTTTGTTAGTTGATTTAAATAATCTATGTCATCCGATGGTTTGATACGTTTCCGTATTATACGTTTCTGCGTTATTGACATTGTTATTGATAAGAAAAGTGTTGTAGGTATATTTATAATATAATTGATATATTAACTGTTACGCGTTGGTTACATGAATTTTGATGATTTGATGATATAATATAATTTTTCATTTCTTTCTTTCTTTTGGTAAGGGCAATCAATGAAATCTGATGATGATGATATCTTTGATCAGTTAGAGAAGGAGAGTGAGAAGGATGGATTCTTTGATAAATACAGACAAGATAAGATAAGTCAACTAAATTCAATTATAAGGAGAAATAATAATTTAAGTAATTATTATAGTGAAGTTTCATCAAATAATGAATTAATTGAATTAATGTCACAAAAGATTAAATTTGGTAATCAACTACTGGTATTTATTAATGAAAATTTTATTTCTTGTCAGATACTTGTTAATAAAATTAAGGAAATTATATTGAAAAGTAATGGATTATTTAATGTTATTATTGTTAATGCATTAACAGTTTCATTTATTGTTGATAAATTGAAAATTAAGACATTACCAAGTTTAGTATTTTATCATAATGGACAACAAATTAATATTAAAGTAGGATTAAATGGGTTACTTGATGATTCATCAGATATTGAATCATTAAGTGAATATAAATTAAATGATTATATAAATAAAGTATTTTTGTTAAATAAAAGAGATGATAGTGATAGTAATAGTGATAGTGATTAGTAAATAGGTTTTAAATAGTAACTTCTTCTTCCTTGATAGGGAATGAAATATGTGTAACTCCTTCATTATAATATTCATCATTAATTGGTATATCAGTTTCAACTTTAATAACTTTATTATTACTATTGAATATATATCTTGAAGGATATGAACCTTCTTTATAATTAACAATTATTGGAGTTGTAACTAAATCAATTAATTCATCATTAGTTATTTTACCCTTTGCTTTAACAAATCTCTCTCTTTTCAAAAATCTTGATGATGAAACAGTTGTTATATAATTATCAATTTCAATTTCATGTAATTTAGGTTTCCAAGGTTTCCTTATTGGATCATTTGGTAAAATTGTTAAACTATGTTCCATTAAAAATGATCCTTTTAATGTATTCATTGGATTATATCTCTTAAATGGAAATGTATCGTCTAAAATTTTAGTTATTTCAAAACAATGTTCAATTAATTCAGGATCGAAAAATGTTAATTCATTAAGTATATTATTAGGTTTAAAAGTTTTCTCTCTTTTCAATAAATTAAATGCAATTTCTTGTAAAATAGGATCATTATTATTATATGTTAAAAATCTTAAACCTGGTATTAAATCTCTATTTAAAATTGAATTAACTAAAGAATTTGAATCATTATTACCTGTTAAAACATTTGAAATTGGTTTTAAAACTGTATGTGGATCATTTCTACGTGTATGAGCCATAAGAAATATCATATGTTTAAAATTAGGGAAATGACCCCAATGAGTAAATGAAAATAATCCTTCAATTGTATTTGCATCATCCTTAACAAAATCATCTGGTAAAATGGGTAAAATTCTATTATTTATATTAATATCATTAATACCTAAACCTTCAAGCCATGGTAATAATGATGGATGAACAATTGCTTCATCAAGTTTAAATTCTTTAACATTTTTCAAAAATGATGATGTTATTAAATTGGGATTTGTTGAATGAACAACATAAATATAACGTATAAACATTATTAATGATTGATAATAAATAATTGGTAATAAATCAGATAATTTAGATCTTGGTTTAGATAATTTAATATCTTTCCTAATAAACATTGAAACTGTCTCTAAGCAAAGTCCAAATGATGGTATAATTTTAATTAATTGATTATCATCTGTTGTTGATTCATTAATTAATAATTTAAATCTATTATTATTGAAAATTTCTTTAGGGGTACGTATATTATAAATATCATAATAATCAATACCAAATCTTTGTCTTTTAGTGGTTATATCATCAAAATCTGCATATCTTTTAGTACCCATAGTTTGTATATCTTTCTTTGCTTTATAAGATGAAATGGTCTATCCTGACTTTTCGATATTTCCAATTTGTCAAGGTTTGTTGAGAAAAAAAGCGTCAATTATTACGTAAGCGTACTTTTTTTATTTTCTAAGTTATTATTATTGGAAACAGTACTTACTAATTACCATTGTAGTTTTTAAAAATATTTTCAAAAATTAAAAAAGTAATCATTGATTTTACTTTTTTTTTAAAAAAAAATCAAATATACGTCACGTGACCACCAAAAAAAAGTCCATTACACCACAAACCTCAACTTTTTTTAACAACTAAGTGGTCGGATGGTCTAGTTGGTTATGGCATATGCTTAACACGCATAACGTCCCCAGTTCGATCCTGGGTTCGATCATTTAATTAATTTATTTTTCTGATTTTTTTGATTTTTTATAACATATTAATGTTATATTATAATCTCACCATTCTTTAAGTTTAAGAAGAAGAAGAAGGGAGTTTATTATTTTATGTCTAAAGAGATCAATTGCATTTACTTTTATTTTTTTATTTAGTGAAAGAGTAATACCTTTTATAATGAACAATATTAATAATATTAATAATATTAATAACATACGTTCAATTAATCAAATTATTCAAAAACGTAATTTTATAAAACCTTTATTATTATCATTAAGTACAATTGCATATAGTTCAATTTATCAATCAACAAAACTTGCAAATAAAATTGAAAATAATGAATTACATTCAAATAAATCTAAAAATGAAATTGAATTAGAAAAATTATCCAATCGTAAATCATTTAAGAGACCACAAAAATTATATGAAAATCATATACCTACTTATACTTATGAAAAAATATTAATGTTTATTGGATCATCAATTGGTGCATTTTTACATCCTGAAAGAAATGAATTTATTGTTGCATTAGGTGAATCAACTGCAACTACTGGATTTTTAATTAATTTAAGAGATAATATGTTAAATGATCCAATTGGTAGAGAAATTCTTAAAGAGAGACCCTATATAACATCAGATGTACTTAATTTAAAAAAATTAAAGACATATCCTGAAAATTCATTTGGTAAATGTTATTATGATTGGCTTATAAGAGAAAATTGTTCACCTGATACAAGAGTTGATGTTAAATTTATTGATGATGAAGAATTAGCATTCGTTTTCCAAAGATATAGACAATGTCATGATTTTTATCATGCATTAATTGGATTACCAATTTTCAGAGAAGGTGAAATTGCATTAAAATTTTTCGAATATTTAAATATTGGTGTACCATTTGCTGGTTTAGGTGCTATATTTGCTCCTTGGAATGTAAAGAAAAATTCAGAAAGAGAAAGATTATTTAAAATTTATTATCCATGGGCATTAAATACTGCTTATCATTGTAAAAAAAATTTAATTAATGTTTATTGGGAGAAAATAATGGATAAAGATGTTAATGAATTACGTAGAGAATTAAATATAACTCCACCACCTGATATGAGATCATTAAGGAAATTATATAAAAAGAATAGTAGTGGTAATAATAAAAAATAGTATAATTGTATTATATAGAGATTTATTATTTAATATTAAAATGACATGAATGACATGAAAACGCACTGACAATTGATTCTGTTATTAATTAGATTTTATCAACACTTTCTTCTTTTACCATTGACATCATATTATCATGATGAAATCATCTTCCTTGTCTATACTATTTCTACTATCATTGATACTTGCATTAGGATTCCTTAATATAGTTTTATCATGTGCATTATATAATACTTATTATCCATTATATGTTATCTTAGTTTTCTTAATTGCTCCAATACCAAATTCTTTAACAACTTGTATATTACAATCAAATAATTATTATAATAATAGTAGTAGTGGAATTGGTTATTCAGATATTGATGATTATGATCCAATTTCAACTTTCCAATCATTAATGAAATTTTTAACTGGTATGTTGGTTTCAAGTGGTACTTTTTTACCAATTGTTTTTTGGAGATGTAATTTGATTCCAACTGGTAGTTTCTTACTTAGTTTAACAGGTGGATTTTTGGTTTATTTAAGTTTTGCTTTATTTGGAATGGGATTTACTTTAAAAGAGGAAAATGAATATGATTTTTAAATGAGGTATATTATATATATATAGTTTAAAATCTGTAATGATCACAATAGGTGAAATTTTATTTAATTTATTAAATTATATAGTGTACATTAAATATGTCTTACATAGCTGGATCATATTGATCTTCATCATCTGCTTCTGTCTTCATCTCAATATCAACAGATGGAGTCTCTACTGTTTGTTGTAGTTGTTGATTATTATTATTATTATTATTATTATTATCATGCTTTTGTCTCTCTCTTAAATCTCTCTCTAATCTCATCTTTGCATCATAATCTTCCTTATCCTTTAATCTCTTTTTCAATATTTCTTCATCACTTATAATTTTAAATCTACCATGTAATAAAGTTAATTTAAATTTTGGATGTGAATCATTACAATCTTTACCCTTTGGACAAAATCCAGTTAAATAATTTTCACAAATATTTCTTCTAACATGTCTTTTCAAACATTTTGGACCATCAGGACAAAATCCCATATTTGTATAATTCCAACATTCAGGTATTTTACTCTTTGGATCAACATGTAAATAAATACATTCAGGACTTTGAGAACATACTCCATTAGCTGTATAATATGCACATTCTGGCATTTTGGATAAATTATATTCATGTAAGAAATCACAATTATCACCCATTTTACATAATCCACGTAACCAATATTTACAAACAATTTTATTTTTAAAACCTTTAGATGGATGTTTTAATGGACATTCATCATTTAATGGACATGATGTATAATTTGATTGAATCCAATATTCACAAATTGGTCTATCAGGATCTAAACCAAATTTAAATTCTTTATTAAGAAAATTTTCAAATGAAAAATGTACTCTATTCTTTGATTTATTCTTAACTTGTTGAATTATATGATTTTGTTTTAAAACAATTGCAGGATCATAATTTGATAAATTTGTTGGATCATTATTAGTTGTATTATTATTATTATTTAAATTTATATTTGTATTATTTGTAGTATTATTTGATACTATTGGTATTATAGGTAATGGTATATTTGAAATCATATTTGGAATTGGAGGTATATTTGGCATACTCATTGGCATTTGCATATTCATCATTGGCATATTTGGCATTTGCATATTCATCATATTTGGCATATTTGGCATATTTGGCATATTTGGCATACCCATTGGCATTTGCATATTCATCATTGGCAAATTCATATTCATCATTGGAGGTATATTTGGCATACCCATTGGAATATTCATTGACATATTATTATTATTATTATTAGATACTTTAGTTAATTGAGGAGTTGGAATTGGAGTTGAATTTGAAGTTGAATTTGCAATTGATACAGATTGTGATTGTGATTGTGATAATTGAGGTACTGGAGGTAAATTTGGTACAGGTGGTAAATTACCTCTTATGGGTACATTTAATTGAGATGGGGATGTTGATTTATTTGGTAATGATGGTGGTTTCTGTGGGATGTTCATTATTATATTGTGTGTATATATATATGTTGTGTATTATTAATATATAATTTAATCAATGGAAAATCCTAAGAAAATTGGTTATATAATATAATAAATATACAATACAATAAGCGAATTTTCAAGTTAATCCAACTTTGCAACTTTCATGTTGTTTTGTTATGTTAAGTTGGAAGTTGGTTTCTTTTATCATAGACAATACAATGGCAGAGTATACATTACATCAGATTAACAACCAGGTTGAACATACAGAGGAATTGGTTAGTAAACTTAGAGGACTTTTCAATATCTGTGCAGAATCATTTGTAAATTCTGATGGTATTAAAGATTTCAGTAATAGTGAATTACTTTTTTTCTTAGATAAATCATTTCCAGGTCAATATTTCTATTTGATGCATGATGGAGAACTTGCCTCTTCATTAATTATTTATACTAGAAAAGGTTATCATCCAAATACTATGAATTTAGGTGTTAGTTTAGTTTCAACCAATGATAAGTATAGAAAGAAAGGATTAGTTTCAAAATTAATTAATTGGGTTATTAATCATTATGAAGGTATCTCTAATGAAAATAGTGAATTTGAATTAGGTGAATCAATTACTAATGGAAGTTCAATTGATTATATTAATAATCAATTACCAATTGAAATTCGTAATAATGGTAATGTTAATTGGACATTATATAGTGTTGTTGATGAATTTTATAGTAGATTTGGATTTAAACCACGTAGAGATTTAGAATGGTTAAAGATTCAACAAAGTGAAATCCAATATGAACCTTTTACTCTTAAAGATGATGATACTGAGTTTTTAATTTCATCAATTGATTCACATTCAATTACAGAGGGTAAGAATGCATTTAATATTATTAATGATATTAAATATCAAAATTGTTCACCTGAGACAACTACTTATCCAAAATTTATTAAAAGAGGTCAATTATACATTGATACTCATTTAAGTAATGATAATAAGGAAAGATCATTTCTTTATAATAATTGTGGTATTACTATTAAGGATAAATTAACAAATACTGAAACAACTGTATTTATTTGTCAATTTTTCTATGCTGGTACAATTGTCATTGCACGTGTTGTTAGTGATGTATTAGATAGAGAGACATTTGATTCTCATTGGAATAGAATTTTACAATTTGTCTATACTTATGCAAATATTGCATGGAATAATTTCCCATGTGTTAATGCTAAAAGTGCTAAAAGTGAAGAAACTGCAATTATTATGGCAAATAATGATTTCCAATGTAAGAGTGGAGTTATTACTAAGGAAGAGTTTGTCAATAAGATTACAGGTGATAATGGTTGGCATAATGTCCAACAGAAGATCTTCCTTCCAATGATACGTCCATGGAGAAATGCTGCAGAGAATGAAAGTGTTGAAATTGCTGATAATGGATTTTGGTGTGTTATGTAAGCATTAAAAGATTTTCACTTTGAATATTGAACTTTCTTTTATTTATATATTGTAAAATTACAATAAAACGTGAGACATTGTAACCGCTGTTATTAGGACTTTAGTAAAATATATTCGTATAATATCTTACACACAATACATAACTTGATATAGTTTTGGTTAGTAAATGAA
>JAKTQW010000266.1:0-21454 GCA_030579415.1 Pichia eremophila | reverse complement strand
GTCCGTTTCATCGTTTATATAATTGTCATTGTTGTATTGTGCTTTATTATAAGCATCATTTGTATTGTTGTCATTATTGTATATATGACCTTCGTTATTGTTGCCATTATTTCCGTTGTAATGGTGATTTGTTGAATAATAGTTGGCGTCACTTATCGTTTGAATATATTATGGGGAATTGTCTTCTTATTTTCTTTGTATTCGTCTGATTTTGCATACTCAGGACCACTGTCCGTTGTATCCGATAACGGTTTATGTGTAAGGTGTATCTATGTTTTCTTTGTTTATTTTTTTCATGGAGTTGTCATGAATCGAAATAAGTTTATATTGCTTATTATCGCTTGTTGAGCCTTCTTTATTTGAAGACGGATTTGACGCTGAGTGTTGTGTGTACCGTTTCTCGATATCAGGATAATCAGCTTTTGTTTTAAATCTCTTTGAGTCTCTTGTATTTGGATTTTGTTGAGGTACAAAATCTTCTCTATCGAAGTCTTTTCTAAGATAGAAAGGGACTTTCCCTTTGGATTCACGAATGTGCATGAATCTTTCTTGTGCATCAGTTGGTAATGTATTAAATGTGTCAATCTTATGATTAATTTCGATGCTTTTGCAAGTTATGTAACAGTGTCCTTTTCTATGACAATTTGTGCATTTTGAATTAAGTGGACAGTTGTTTGCTCTGTGTCCTATTGTTGAACACGCTGTACAGTAGGCTTCTGATAATGATACATGTGTATAAAAAGCTGTTCAAATAATATGATCATCTTTAGTAAATGAGACATGATCTTTTGGAGGTGGTAGAGAATTTGAATTTAATTCCAATAAAATGTAATGATATGTTGGTGGCTTTTTGGCCATCGTGAAATCTCTAATAATATTTAGTTCTGCATAGAAAGTTGATTGGTCTACGATTTTTCCATATTTTGCAAAAGCATGTTGTGATGCTTCTCTTATGTAATGAGTTCTAAATTGACCTGGGAATGTTACTTTCAGCACTGCGTATTTCTTATTTGATTTAGCATTATATTGTTTGATGCTAATGTTGCTTAAACTTTTTGATGAGTTCAAAAAGATGTTTGAAATTGTTTTGGAGACATCTTCATTCTCAATGAATGAAGGGTCGATGAAGATTTTCCAGTAAACTACGTCCTTATAAACAAAAGGAGCTGTATTGGTTTTGTCGATGTCTTCTTTTTTGTTTGTCTTGAAAGTATTGTCAGGGTTTCTGTATATTTCTAATGCACTATTTCATGAATTTTTAGAGATTCAAAAGTGTCCCTTAACTCCATACTTGCGTTTCGTTGAATTAAGTTGATATCGTTTAGTGTAAATGAGGATCTAGTGGTTAAAATAAAGATTTTATTCCATCTGTTATTAGAATCAATGTTTGTGTTTGTTTTAACTTGGTATTTAGTCCTTTTGTACAAGTTGTCTTGAAAATTTTTTGCTTTTTAGTTTGTATTCATCTGGAGTTAATGTAGGAAGACATTGACTAGCTGCTGCTGCATAGGAAAGCTTACCATTGACTCGTGAAGAGGAATCTGGTGATTCTCTTGGAGTGTCTTCATTTTCGTTGTTATTATTTAACTCTTTTGATAAGTTTGTAACTAAAATTGGGTTTTCTTTTTGCCCTGTTGTACTCTTAATGTAACCGTCATCGGGAGGAGGTTCTTGCCGGTGGTATCCATTAGATAATATATTATAGTACGCCTATATTATTTCCCACACGAAATTTTTCAAATTTTTCGTGGATCCTAAACGCTAAGTGTTTCAACACGTTAATTTAAGTTCACTGTATTGCACATCCATTTCATGTATTTACCAAAATCAATAACCATCACCTCTTAAATGACTGAATTTGAAAATTTCACTTCATCACCTATAGCTAGAGATTTGTACTCTTCAGATTGTGAATCTATTGTCCAAAATAACCCAGTGTTTCTCAAAAATAATTGCATCAATTATCATGAAAAGCTTGATACAGTTCATGGCAAAATTTATAGATATTATACATTTTTAGAACTACTACACTATCTCCAATCAACATTATTAGCTCATCTTCCATTTATTGACTATCCAACAGATGAAATTTTAATGATGATACTTTTAGCTACACAACTGAATCATGTTGAGGATAAATCATCAGATGAATTAATTAATTTATCAATTCCTTCAATTAACTATTTGAATTCTTTAATTAATGTCTTTGAGACTCAAAATATTGATTTAGCAGATGAAGATATAAGTATATTTGAGGAAGAACTTGAAAATTTGTATAAAAAGTTGAATACTTTGTTTTCATTTTTAAAACCAAATCTTCCAAAACGTGGAAGAAGGAAACGAGGTGATCCTAATATGTCAACTTTTCTGAATATTGATGATTCAATGTTAGATTATAGTATGGATGAAAAAAGTGGTATGATTGATGACAATTTGAGAAAAGAGAAACTCCAATCAGTGTTTGAGATTTCCACAACATCAGATAAGTTCAATACTTCAACAACTTCAACCAATAGTTTTTTTGGACTGTCATATTTATCTGAAACAGAGAAAAGATTATGGAATTATTTTATTTTTGCATTTAAAACTGCTAGTAAACTCACAAAAATTGAAAGAATAGACTCTTATGAGTCTTATTCAGAGACTTGGAATCGTTGGCGTGAGTTTTTGAATACCATTATAAGATTTATGAATTTACAATTGTATTTAAGTAATGACAATGAAGAAGTACTCAGTTCACTTTTCCATTTAAATCTTATAAGTATATCATCATTTACTGATCCATTTAATGTCGATGCTAGTTCATACACAGATGCATTGGTCACATTAGCAGAATACACATTCATAAACTTTGAATCTGCAGTTGAAATACCTGGAATAATTTCAACTGATCTATCACTGGGACAAAAGTATATCTTTTCTGAAAACCCCTCTCTGATTGAAAAACAATATGAAGGATCAGGAATTTGTTTAGATTCAATAGCAACTAGAGTTCGTTTATTGTGTTTGATCTGGAAGTATGTCAGAAGATTGTCAATTGCTAGTTTTGTTACATCTTCATTTATTAAAAAAGTCTGCTCTTTGGTACTTAAACTCGACAATCAAGAATTCTACCTGTTTTACTCTACATCCACCACGAATAAATATAATTCGTTTGACGATAACATACTGCTTGTACTTTCATTTGAGATTTTACACTCTTTATCTAGATCATTTACCATCGAATCATCAAGCTTTTTTGAAAATGTTTCTCAATATCTTCACCAAATTAAAGAAATTTTTGAAAAATATTCATCAAACAATGACAAAACTAATCGGACCTTTGAGAAAGTGTTTGTTTTAGTAAGGTTCCAAATTTGTGAATTTTTGAAAGTAAGCAATATGAATAATGAAGAGTTGAATCTTCTAAGTGAAATAAAGTACAAGAGGAATGGCACGGAATATAATCTGCGTGCTACAGTTGAATCATTAGTTACCTAATAGCTGTTTTATTTTTACGATTAATTACAAAGTTTTTATAGGAATTTATCACTCAACTTTTAAATTGGTTAAAAAGTCTAGCATCTTTCTAACTGCAAGCATATGAATTGGAATAACATTACGACCTAAATCATCATCTTCAAGTGCCTTTTCACTCTCTTTCAATGCTTTCCTCTTTTGTCTTTGCTGCATTTTGTGAAAATGTGTATATTGTTGCTGAATATATTGTTTTTCTTTTCTTTTATCTGCCTTTTCATGAGTATAACCAGAAACTAATAACTTTTCATCCATAGTTTCATCATCTTCATCATCTTCATCATTTTCAAAACTATCATCGTATTCAACATTCCCACAATTTCTTATTATTGTAGACATACCACAATATTCAGCCAATGAACTCAAAGCCTTATATTGAATCAATAACTTTTTGACAAATTCCGTCGTACTAATTCCGGATTGACAACTCAACAAATTAATTTCTAATATTTTATTATTTGTAACACCTTCTCCAGTATTGACTAAAAATGCAGTTTTCAAAGGTACTCTTGGTTGATTCGAAAGTGGTTGTGGAACTTGTAATATCAATCCATAACATTCATCAGAAATATCAACAAGTATAGAAGTTTTTGGAGTAACATCAGGTGACTTAATATCTTCAAAAAGAGGTTGCAATGTTTGTATAGGAACTTGACTTTGGTGATTATTACCATCCAATGGAGAAAGTCCTGCATCATACATAGGTGTATATATGGAAACATCAGGACTCTCATATTTCGAACTACCCACTCCATTATAGACAGAAATGTTTCCAATATTTGCTGGTGTTTGAGATTGTGAATTCGTTGATGCAACAGTATAAGGAGCATCTCTCGAAGTATCACCTTTTTGTTTCTTTGAAAAATTAGGACCAGGATTATTGGATAATATTAAAGTAGATGATTCAAGTTCTGCAGTCATAACCACTAATAAAACATCAGTATTTTTCATAGATAATCTTTTCCATTCTGCCAATTCATCATCTGGAATAATATTATTTAATCTTGTTAACACAACAAACGTTTCAGTTGATAAACCTTTAACATAATCCATAGTAGTTTTCATTATATCATCAGCAACCTTCTCAAATCCTTCACAGCCTGGAATCTGCTCATCAATGTACCATGATTTTGTAAAATTAAGTGAGCCTGATTGATCAACCCAACTAGCAACACACCATTTCTTATCAACAGACCTTTCATAACAGAGATGTAAAAACATTTGATCATCAATTAGTGATTTTGAACGTGGATTTTTATGTAGTTTGAAATCAACAGTATTTTGAACTTCTTTTTCAATCAAAAAAACAGTAGATCTATCTTTCAAACTTTGATTGCTTGGACAATTATTGTATAGCTCAAATGCTAGTTTTGAATAATCTTCATTTGTAAAAACAACAATTTGATTATTGTTCCTTGAGTATAGTGTTTCAATAGCAAAAGATTTGTAGAATACTGTAATAGGTAAAATAGCAATAGTTTTATTCTTCTTCCTCTTCTTCTTTTTATTATCAACTGGTTCAGTTAATGTTTTTGATATAATTGCTTTCTTAAATGCTTCTGATACTTCTGCCATCTTTACAATCGATTGCAAATCTTGAAATGGATCACACATAATCAATAAAACACTTTCAGGTTTGTCAAAAGGGTGTACATTGTGAGCAGCCTCAACAGCTGATAGAAGCTGCTTTTGAGCTGCATTCCAGTAATCATCAGGTTTATTAGTTTCAGAAAATATATTTAAAATACCAGTATCATTTAAAAACTCGATTTCTCCTAATCTAAAAATCTTATAGAACTGAACCAATGTTGACAAAAAGTGTTGAGCAGACTCATTGAAATGTAAATTAGCACCTGGAATTACAAATAAGACTTTAAAATTTTTTTTTCCGGAATATGGTTCAAGGTTTAATATTCTCCAAAACTCTAGAGCAAATTTGTTCACTGCAATGTTTTCATCAAACCTTTTCATGTTTAAGTTTGTGGTTTTGATTCTAAACATATTATCATCACTAATTGAATTAGTAATACTTAATTTCTGGAACTCCTCATTGAATGAATCCAATAACATCACATCATTTGCAGTATCATCTAAAATTTGGGACTCACTCGGAGGAACATTGATAAGAGGAGAAAATTCATAGTTGCTGTCATGATAGAATTTAGGAACCGCTTCACCTTTAACCTGGGTATTGTCAATATGTTTATGATTCTCTGTTGATAAAATATCAAACAAACACTCAAATGGTTTTTCACAGTTCGATTCCGTCTGTGAATCAATCAGCTCATAAAAATGCACCTTACTTATTTTAGGAAAAATTTTGTATAATAAATACTCTAAATCATCTTCTAAAACAGTTGAGCATTCTCTATTTTGAATAAGCATGTTTAGCAAAGAATTCTTCATTCGCTTCTGAGAGTAAAGAACAAGCTCTTGAATAATTGGTAATAAGGAATTCAATTTTGTTTTATCAATGGTTAAAATGATTGAGCCCAAATAATTAAATGGTATCTGAATAGGGGAAATCAAACGTAATACATAAAACCAAGAATTAGGAATATCAATATTTGTCATTTCTGGAAGTTCCTCATCATTATCCCTAGAAGTAACAAGATTAACTCCTAGATCATCCTTATGATATGTACTCACAATATCATAACTAGAGATACCAACAATGTCATCATTATAATTATTATTTTCACGTTCGAAATTATGTTCTTCACCCTCCAAATCATTTCTTTTATATCCAATATTGGAAAATTCTGCAATTGCATCATCATCACCGGAGTCTAAATCTAATTCATCATCATCAGCATCTTGGTCAATATTTGCAAAAATTGTTTCAAGTTTTCTTCTCTTGGCCAAGTTTCCTTCCTTTCCTAACAGTTGTGTACTAATATCTGCAATAGAATCTCTTCCTTTTCTCTGTTTTTTACCATATTTGTTAAGATCAGTAGAATCTTTATAATAATTGAGGGAATTTCCTTCAGTTGGAACCTTATTTTTATCAGAGCCACCCCTGGCATAATCATCATCATCATCATCATTATTATCGTCATCTTCATCATCTTCATCATCTTCATCATCTTCATCATCTTCATCATCATTTCCATCACCTTGATTTCCATACTTTTGATTCAAATCATTATCAAATAGAGCACCAAAATCAGTATTCTTTGCTGTGTCATCTAAATCATACAAAATTCCATTAATTTTATCATTTTCATGCAGATCCAAAAACAGATTATTTCTGTTGTTTGAATCAATATCCTTCCCAATACCCAAAGCATCAAAATCAGAGATATTTTTTGATGTCAAAGAACTAGCATCATTGTCATTAATGTTATCAAGTTTTCCACTTTCACTTATATTATGGTTCCCAGAATTATTAGTATTATTTATCATATTTTCAAAGGGCATCCCGTTATAATTATTTTCACCATCAGCCTTTTTACTTTTATCATAATTTTGGTCGGCTTCAAAATCATTTTCATCTTCTTCATCACTTTCAGACAAGACATTACTTAAGTTTTCTAATCCCATTTCATTGTTTCTACCAGGATAAATAAATGATGGTGTGTTAAGATTATCAATATTATATTTAAAATCAGGATTTGTGCTTTTAGAATCACCTGTAAGGTTAAACGATGGTCTTGTTTTTGGATCACTATCATCAACACCAGTTGAAAAACTTCTGACAAAAAATTTACCACCATTACTGTACTTACTATCAATATCCTTTTCAATTAATGGATTGAAGTTTAATGGCGAAAAAATCGATTTTTTAGATTCCTTTGGAGTTAAGAGAGGATTAGGTTTGGCTTGTGAACCGCTACTTGGAGGATTTATTTCTTTTGGCGAATCTTCCGGAGCAAATATTTGAAAGGGAATAGGCGAAGGTGCACCAGGATCTTGATAGAACGGGGAGGTACCTGCCAGTGGACTGGTCGAGGTAGCATCTCTTTCAGTATTGTAAATCGACTCTTTTTCTTCTTTGGTATTATTATCGTTAGGATTTTCCTGGGTAGCACCAGACAACGTATTGTTTTCTAGATTCATTTCATTCTCTAAATCATTCATTGCAGAATCAATTGCTTGTTCTATATTATCATTCTGGTTCGTTTCCTGACTAGCAATAACATCATTTTCTTCCTTCTTTTCAACAGAGCCATCTTCAGTAAATGATTCTCCAAAAAGATCATCCCAATCTTCATCAAAATTAGAGTCTACATTTTTTTCATCGGTGGCCATATCGTTTATTTGTTTAATGGAATCAGTAACACCATCTTTTTCTTGATCATTTGTTTTTTGTTCATCATTAACTTGATTCAAACCTGATTTCGTTTCAGTATTACCATTGACAAAATCGTTATCATATTCGGACTTTGGTATAACAGAATTATAGTCAAATACATTATTTAGCTGTTTTTGGAAAAAAGCGTCATCAGAATTCTTATCAAAATTTTCCAAGTCTAAGTTTATATTGATGTTCTTCTCATTGAATAAATTTTCAAACTCGTTGTTAGATTTCATAATTTCGGTAAGTCCATCCATTTCTGAATCAGCCAGAGGTTTCAGTTGTTGATCAATAGAATCAATTTCCGTATTAAAATTAAAGTGATCAGGGAATCTAAATTCCGTTTTGGGGTTGTCAACTAAATTTGTGTCACCGAGTGTCATTTTTGTTGGAGATATACTGTTATGCATACTACTATTTTTGGACGAATTTTTCATTTCTACTTCATCTACTATATCAAGAAAATCATCAACAATTTGGAATGGATCATCAATGGAAAAATTATTTTGCTGTGAAGGTTCAGAGATATTCAAATCAATAGTAGAATCAGATGGAAGTTGGATAAAGCACAAATCAAGAGGCCAATAAACATATTTTTTACCGGTGGAGATTGCACTATTCAAATAATCAGCAATTATAGGTGTACTATTACTCGAATTAAAACCACAAGGATGTATTTTCACCCAATATCTTTTGTCATTAATCAAGGAAGGGTTGGAAATTAAATCAATATCATTGAATGTTTTCAAAACGTTAAGTAAGTTTTCACTATTCTCTGGAAGTTCATCAGTTATTGATTCTTGATAATTAGCACCTGCAATAACGCACCTTATACCAGAAGGTGCAATATATAGAGCAAATTTTGATTTTTTGTCAAGTTCCTCAAAATCACTATTACATGATATTGTAATATAATCTGTCAGTCTATAAAACATTTTTTTCAAACTAGTAATATTTACAATCAATTCATTTTTTTGATTTAACGATGGACTTAGTTTCATAATTGAATAAGAAACAAGTTTTTTCAGTATTTTCTTCTTCTTTGAATTGTTCTCTGAATTATTTTGTGTAACTTTAATTGAAGTTTTCTGTATCATTGAAGAAGCAAGTAGTTGTCCACTATAAGGGAATATTTCAATTGATAGAGATTGATTTGATGCCTCAAATAAAAGATGAGATTTTGTCATTTTATGTAGTATGAATTTATGAACAGCCTTAAGAAAACTTAAATAGACAACATTCATTGACTTCTTTTGCTGTTGAGTTTGTGATACATGTAAGTTATTGGAATTTGTATCATATATTTTATTTGCATCAAATGTGGAGGCTGATAATAATCTTAAAGATAATTTATTTTCACTGATAATATTACTCATTGCATCTTTTAATTGATTAAATCCTATATTTGGATCAAAAGCTTCATTTGGATTATCTACTTGTAATTGAAATAAACAAAGTTCCTTTTTAGCTATCCAAGTAATTATATCATTAATATGATAATCATTTCTCAATTTATTTTTGATCAATTTTTCATATCTTAAAACTTCATAAATTGAAGTTGAAGCATTAGAACTTGACGTCGCATTTGTATTAAATTGATAGAAATAACAATTAACATTTTTCAAACAACAAAATTTATAAAAATTAGTATAAGTTAGCATAGGTTTATCATCAATTGATTGGTTATTCCCATTAGAATGATTATTTATGTAGTTGGTATTAGTATATGAAGACGGCGTTAAAAGAGGATTATTATAAGTATTTGAGCCTGCAAACTTATGAGATAAATTTTGGTTTCCATTAATATTAGGATTTAGATGTAAATTGTTATTTGTGTTGTTGGATTGTGGATTCAAAGATGATTTGAATATTGGACTTAAATCCTGTATGTGTAACATTTTGAGTAGATTTTAAAATAAAATTCCACAATAAACCACTTTATTGGTACTTTTGCTTTAAAGATCGAATTTTATGATACACAATTTTCAATAATTGATTGATGTAATATAATATTTTAATAGAATAGCTCTATATCAACTATCAAACTACAATTCTAAAAATACCGAAAGTCACACAGTTAAGGGCGCTCTTAATTTTCTCCTCACTAATTTACCCAGTTATGCATAATATAATAATCATGTTAGTTCGTATTGTCCCCACAGTTTTTCTTAAGAGACTGTCTTTTATCAAGGGAACTCTTCTTTGATGTAGTGTTTCAAAGAAATAAAACTTATTGAATCTATTTAGAATAATAATTATAAAGATATTAGATGTTAATGTAGCCTATCAACAATGTATTTTGAATGATTAATGTATATTATATATGTTATATGTTATTTCTGTTTCCATTTGCTCAATAATTCCACTGTGTATATATATATATATATATCTACTTTATCATTGCTATTCACTCTGTAAATCTCTCACTTAATGTACTAATAATATAGACAGCCAAACAATAGGTGCTCAATATATGCCGAACTAATCGGATATAACAATGGCTGAGAAGTAATTCGCTAGGACATTCACACTGTGTGCACACACACACAAATGGAGTGAAGTTTTCCAACAGATTATTAATTACAGAAATTGCAAACGACAACAGCAGATTTTGTTTCTTTGTTCATATATTTATCAGTCAGTGGATAACTCAAGTACGTTTGTGTATTTGCCTTTCAGGGAACAGTAACTATATTAATATAATAATATTATTTTCGTGAGGATAGTTAAACTATTTAATATCGATATACAAATATACAACTTAGTTGAGAGAATATAATAATATAACAAGTAATCAGATTCAACATGTTACAATCACTTGCATTATGGAATCCATCATTCACATCTGCAATGCAAACTGAATTAGAAGCTGGTGATTTACCATTCGTTTTATTTAATTTTTCAAATGTGGACTCAAATAATTATCCTTCAACTAGATCATGTGTTTTACGAGGTTTTCTATTTGATCAAGAGAAAACTAATGTGTTAGTCTTTACTACAGATAAGAGATCAACTAAATATAAAGATTTACTAAAAAATCCAAGATTTGATGCTTGTTTTTATTTTCCTAAACTAAAGAAACAATATAGATTTAAGGGTACAGTAAGAATGATAAGTGATGATTTAACACCAAATATTACCTATGAACATGATTATATTAATGGTATAAATAATGATATTGGAAGTGATTCTAATGAAGAAAATAGAAGTGATACATCATCAATAGATGATGAAAATGAATCATTAATTAGTCAATATTTATCACAAAATAATAAGAAATTAAAACCACAAACGATATATGAACCACTTAATTATAAATTATTTTCACCAAATTTTATTAAAACTTTTGAAGATTCATCAATTTCATTATCAGATTTAGGTCAAAAAATGGATATTAGTAATAATACAGAAGAATTATCCAATGTTCCAACATCTGAAGAATGGCAAAATGAGAGACTGAGAGTTTGGAATTCACTTACTAGAAATATGAAAAAATCTTTCAAAAAACCGATACCCGGTACTCCATTGACAGAAGAAAGTAGAAAACTGTTAGATGCAATCAATAGAGGTGTTGATGGTAATAATTCATCTACTGGATATGAAAATTTTGTTGTGGTATGTATGTTTGTTGAACTTGTTGATGAAGTTGTTCTGGGAGGAAGTGGTTATGATAGAAGACATATTTACAGGAAAACTAATAATCATCTCTGGAAAGAGTATGAAGTCTGTCCTTAGGCAATAATACAGGATAGATTGTTAATGATATTATTACAACTTTTTTTTACTTTTGACGAATAGCTTAATTTTTTAACCATTTTTTGTTCCAATCTAGTTTTTCACATTTTTTTTCTTTTCTTTACTTTTTTACATCATGACACTCCTTGTAAATATATACAAACAATCAAACAAACAATCAAACAAAGCCTATAATACAGAATCTATCACTATAACCGGATTATTTCCCTATAGAAAGTGACATATATCTATATTTTCTAAGATGGGCCTCCCTGTCAAAACCCGCGGCTGAAAACTGACATTTTTCATGTCATAAAAAAAAATAATCAATGCCTTTGAAAATCTTATAATAATACAATTTTGAATCATCATTATCAAGTTATGGTAAATACTAGGGAACTGATAAGCTTTTCAACGTTAACAGTCACAATTTTGCACTATGATGAATCATTCTACTTTGGATAAAATAATAACTATTAATAACAGTAAGTCATGAGTCCAAATTACCATCGTTGACAGAGTCAATGTCCATAATTTAGACAGTTATCAGATGTAAAATCGCCTCAAATTGGAAGTTCTAGCCGCTAAGAATCTTTAAATTGTTAAGCGCCGTTTTTATCGGAGTTCCCGCTAATGTTAGCGGGCCTCTATTTTCTTTTGACATCAACTGTTTGTTATACATTTCTGCTTTCAAAACTGTATTACTGTAATATTTAACTATAAATTAAACTATTCACCCCCTCAAATATCAACAACCATCATGATTTAAATGTAAATCTTATATCCTATCATAATTTTTTTTTCTTCTCCTTCCTTTAAACAAACAAGATGTCTTACACATCCAAATGCTTCCCAAATGAACCAACTGGTCCTTCAGTTGTTACTGAATCTATTCCAGGTCCAAAAGGTAAAGATGCAATCAAATCACTTGGTGATGTCTTTGATAACAGATGTACTTATTTCGTTGCTGATTATGAAAAATCTCAAGGTAATTATATAGTCGATGTTGATGGTAATGTTCTTTTAGATGCTTATTGTCAAGTTGCTTCAATTGCTTTAGGTTATAACAATCCTAACTTAATTAAAGTTGCAAGTTCTGATAAAATGATTAGAGCTATTGTTGATAGACCAGCTTTAGGTAATTTCCCAGGTGCTGATTTTGAACAATTACAAAAAGATTTATTAAAACATGCTCCAAAGGGTCAAAACTTAGTTTGGAATGGTTTATCAGGTGCTGATGCAAATGAATTAGCATTTAAGGCAGTTTTCTTTAACTATCAATCAAAAAAGAGAGGTTTTGAAAAGCCATTCACTACTGAAGAAGAAGAAACCTGTATGTTAAATCAAGCTCCAGGTAACCCAGAAATTGCAATTCTTTCATTCAAGAGAGCTTTCCATGGCAGATTATTCGCTTCAGGTTCCGTTACTAGATCTAAACCAGTCCATAAAATGGATATGCCATCATTCCAATGGCCAACTGCTGAATTCCCTTCATATAAATATCCATTAGAATCTAATGAAGAATTTAATGCTGAAGAAGATAAGAGATGTTTAGCAGTTGTTGAAGAAAGATTTCAAAACTGGCAATGTCCAATTGCTGGTGTTATTGTTGAACCAGTTCAATCTGAAGGTGGTGATAACCATGCATCTGCAACTTTCTTTCAAGGTTTAAGAGATATTACCCTTAAATATGGTGCTAAATTAATAATTGATGAAGTTCAAGCTGGTTGTGGTGGTACCGGTATCATGTGGGATCATGAAAGATATAATATTACTCCTCCACCTGATCTTGTTACTTTCTCAAAGAAAATGCAGTCTGCTGGTTACTGGTTCCATGACCCAGAATTCATTCCAAATATGCCATACAGACAATTCAACACTTGGTGTGGTGATCCAAAGGGTATTATTATGGCAGCTGCAATTTGTGATGAAATTAAAGATAACAATCTTTTAGAACCATTAAGAGAAACTGGTCTTTACTTCTACTCAAAATTAGAAAAATTACAATCACAATACCCACAATTCATTACTAACTTAAGAGGTAAGGGTAAGGCATGTTTCCTTGCTTTTGATATGCCATCTGGTTCAAAGAGAACTGAATTCCTTGAAAAGATGAAATTAGCTGGTGTTAATGTTGGTGGTTGTGCAGAAGTTGGTGTTAGATTAAGACCAGGTCTTATCTTTGAAAACAAACACGTTGATATTTTCATTTCTGCAATGGAAAAGGTTTTACCAACTTTATAAGAATATAATATTGACAATTATATTTAACTTTTTATAAACTTTAAAAAAATGATTAATGAAAAAAACTGTAAAAATCATAAGGGCAATTTATCTTAGATCCAGCTGAGCCTTATAAAGTATATCAAATTTACTTATGGATTTTCTTTTACTTTTAGACACTTTCCTTTTGTACCCATCTACAAAAACAAAATGAGAGAGTATAGACTTGTAGATTTCATATATCTTTCATTCCTATCTGTATTATACGTATTTTCCAATTATCCTATAGATGAAGCAATGTTTTATATTATAAATGCCTCTTATCAATGTAAGTACCAATTATCCTAATATTACTAGAGAAAAAATACTAACATCCCATATTAATATTATAGTTATAAGACTTTCAATTGATACATTTTTCATGTGTTATGTACAACCATTAAATGCAAAAAATTCAATGGATCAAAATAGTCCTTTCTATCAACATATCCTTACAAGGGTTATAGAACACTATTTAAGAGACTTAAATAATTTCGAAATATCAAATCCAGCATATTCATTAGTGTCAAATTTGACATGGAAATACTTTTTCAAATCAAGAGCTTTTATTCAATCTCATAATGTAATTGAGTTGAGTCAAGTTGAGGAAGTAAATGATCGTGAAGGTGTTTTAATCACGGTATCATGCAGACCTAAAATCCATGATTTAATAATATTTTATGTACCTAATATTCCATTATTTGGTTCAGAGCCATACTTTTATGTTGAATATTTGACAACATTACATAGTTTATTATTATTACAAGGATTTGATAGCCCTGCAGTTTTTATCAATAAATTCCCTGAAATATGTAAAGAGTCACCAATGGAGTATTGCTTGAAAGTTTTCATTGAGTCTTTAATGAAAATTGTTAGTGAAAATCCTAATAGTAAAATTGTTTTAATGGGTGATTCGTTAGGAGCTACATTAATATTGAATTTTCTATCAATAAAGAATAATGTATTTATTAATGATGCATTCAACGAGTTAAACAATATGACTGTTTCCAAAGATGATGACTTTAATCCATTTGCAGTTCTTTTAATATCACCAATAGTGAATTTTTCAGAAAATGTGGAAAATGCTCATTGTAATGATTATTTGGGTCAATCGACTATTAACAAGTACGGATCATTTTATTGTAGTGATATCTCAAAAGAACAATTCAGTGCATGCAATTGGAAACTTGTGGAAATGTGGAATAGAATTGTACCTGAAGGAGGAATGGTAGTAACTTTTGGAGATGAAGAATTACAGAGTAATGAGATCAATGAGATGTGTAAAATTGCATTTGAAACTAATAGAGTTAAAATTGTTAAAAAGGCCAATAAGGGTCATTGTTGGCCATTGATGTCATTTTTGACAGAGGAAACACAAGATGAAAAGGAAGATAGTTGTTTCTTATTTGCAGGGATGCTTTCAAGAATGGTACTTTATCAAACTGAAAACTATAGAGATCCAGAACGATCTCATGAACCTATGAATTTGCTTACCATAGACGATGACCATTTATAGAAAACCTTTTTCAACTTTTCCCACTTCTTTTTTATATGTAATTGCTATATTCATTCAATAATTTCAGTCCATCATTATTTGATATACCCTTAATATGAAGAAGACCAAAAAGTATATAACACAAGTCTTTAATAGTAGTAAGTATTAAATTTAACTCCGAAGAGAATTCGAGAGAAGGAAAAAGAAATTTTGTGCCAAATGAACAGTTGAATTATCTACACTAGAGATGAAATCCCTTGTGGGAAATCGCTCCAGTGATCAAAATTTTTTTTATACAAAATTTTTCAACTTTGATACAAGTTTATTAACATTGAAATATTAATCTTTGACAAGTTTATAATATTTTCATCTTCAACTCTGCAAGTTATTAGTTAGTTATTCAAAGGGTTCATTCACAATACACTATGAATGTACTACTTAACTCACGTAAAATTCAATCATGCCTAAAGCGTCAATCCCTTGTGATTACAAAGAATAGAAATATTGGACTTAGATTTCTTGCTGTTGAAACAAAAAACAGTATACCGAAAGTCAAAACCTTAGATGATGTTTATACCAGAATTACCAGTCAAAACTATTACACACCTAAAGATAATGAAATGTTTTTCACATCAACTCCATATGATAAAGTTTTAACTAGAGTCGATTCCGAAATTTTACAAACTTGGTCATTATATGAAGCTTGTTTAGAGAGTGGCGATTATGAAAGAGCAGATTTAATGTTACAAAATATTGCTTCTTCTAAACATAGTTCTGGTCCGTATTTTGTTGATGCTATTTGTGAATTTCTTAAGACATGGGGTAGTGAAGAAACTAATTCTATGGATGAAGTTCGTCGTTGGTTGAAATACGTCTGTTCCTTAAATAGAAACTTCTTACCCGATGCAAGAGTATATGCTTGGTTAGTTAAATTATCATTCAAGAAAACAAATGACGTCAAAGCTGCAAGTGAAATTTTCAATGAATATAATGTTTTACAACCTTCAAATAAAACCGCTGATGTATTAAGGTATGTTGATATTATTGGTCTTTTAAACATTAAGAAATTAGTTGATTTCAAACCAAAATATGCTGAAGAACTTACCGGAAACTACAAAGAATTATTTGTAGCATTAAAGGAAGAATCAAATGATATCGTCAAAAAATCTGCTAAAGAATCATCATCATTAAATGTCGAAACATCATTAGATACAGAAAATTTTATAGACGAAAACGTTACAATAAATGAAAATAGAGATATCAATAAAAATGATGGCCAAAGCATTACAGAAATTCCAGCAGATTTTAGTTCACCCGAAAAGGTAGAAAGAAGAGAACCTTCAAACGAAGTTGTGGAGAATAAAATGGAAAAATTAAAAGCAGTTAATTCCAAAAATTTGAAAAATATCAGACATTCTCTTTTAGGTTTGATAGACTCTAACGGAGAATTTACCAATAAGTTAATACAATTGGTTGAACTTGAAAAACTTGATATAAACACAGAAGAAATTCTTAAAATGTCATCAGAAAATGCATTAAATCTATTTGAATTAAAGAATAAGTTACCATTAGACCAACAAGCCAAATTTGATGATATTTTAGATAATATATCTGAACCTCGTGAACGTCTTTTAGAAAGTTCAACATTAGATGCTGCAAAATTAAAATGGGAAAGAGAATTTGAAAAGATTAAAGATAAATCACTACCTTCACCTGTTGGTGCTTACTTACATGATTGGTTACAACAACTGATTCCATTAATCGAAAAAGAAGTTAAAGAATGTAAAACTGCAAGAGAATTACTTGTTAGTCAAAAGTTAGGCAAGAAGGATTTGTCAAAGGAAGATTTAGCTAGATACAACGAAAAATTAACATATGGCCCATTCTTGGACATTTTAAAAGCTCCAAAACTGGCAACTATTGCTATTTTAGATGCAATGAAGAGTATTGTTACCTCTGATATAAGTAGAGGTGTCCCAGTTTCCAAACTGGTTATGGGTATAGGTAAAGGTATAGAATTAGAATACAAATCTGAAAAAATTTTAGCTGCTGATGTTGATGTTCATAAAAATTTCAAAGCAATTAAAAACACACCCGAATTTAAGAAGTTTTTAAGAAGTTCCAAGGCTGCTCAAATCGTTGAAACTGTCGAAAAGGCAACATTAGATGAAAATCAAATAAATTCTGAATCAAGTAGTTTATCATGGGATGCTGAATCTTTATGTCGTATCGGTTCATTATTACTCTCTTTCTTATTACAAGTTGCAAAGGTTGAAGTCACCGGTGTAGATCCCAGAACTGGTGAAACAAAGGTAGCTTTAGCTCCAGCTTTCTATCACACATATGATTTCCAAAATGGTGGACGTATCGGTGTTATTAAACTCAATCAAGGTTTTGCAAATAAGTTAGGAAAAGAACGTTTAGATCAATCAATTCAAGCGCAATATTTACCAATGATTTGTAGACCGAAACCATGGACAACACATAATGATGGTGGTTATTTCTTGAAAAGAGTTACAATGTTAAGAGCTAAAAATTCTCCAGAACAAAGTGCTTATGCAAAGGCTGCTGCAATAAATCATAAAGTTGATAGAGTTTTACAAGGTTTAAATAATTTAGGTAATACCCCATGGACAGTTAATAAAAAAATGCTAGAATTAATTACGAAAGTTTGGAATACTGAAGAAGAATTTTTAGAAATTCCAAAAGCTGATGAAAATTTTGTTTTACCAAATCCACCCGAAAAAGGTTGTGAAGCAGTTGAAGTTTTTAAATATAGAAGAGCTTGTACTGAAATTGTTAACGAATTTTCCAAAAATAGATCAATGAGATGTGATATGAATTATAAATTAGAAATTGCAAGAGCATTTGTTGGTGAAAGAATCTTTTTCCCACATTCATTAGATTTTAGAGGTAGAGCGTATCCAGTTCCGCCAAATTTCAATCATTTAGGTAATGACATGTCTAGAAGTTTACTTAAATTTTGGACTGGTAAAGAATTAGGTGCACACGGCTTAAAATGGCTGAAGATTCATCTTTCCAATTTAAGAGGTAAGGATAAAATTTCTTTAGATGAAAGAGCTCAATATATTGATGATAATATTGAATTAATTAGAGATTCTGTCAAAAATCCATTAGGAGGTAAAGGATGGTGGAAGAGTGCTGATAAACCATGGCAATTCTTAGCTGCAGCAAATGAATTAATTGAAGCATTAGAATTGCCAGATCCAACTAAATTTGTTTCTTATCAACCTGTTCATCAAGATGGTACTTGTAATGGTTTACAACATTATGCTGCATTAGGTGGTGATTTTGAAGGTGCTAGACAAGTTAATTTAATTCCAGCTGATAGACCATCTGATGTTTATACCCACGTTGCCAACTCTGTTATAAAGGCTGTTACAAAGGATAAGGAAGATGGTGTGCTTGAAGCTGAATTGACTTTACCTATTATTGCAAGAAAGATTGTCAAGCAAACTGTTATGACTTCTGTTTATGGTGTTACTTATGTTGGTGCAAGAGCACAAATTACAAAGAGATTAAAGGAGATTGAATTTGATGAAGATGCAGTTTCAAATTGTTCAAAGTATTTAACAGGTAAGGTTTTCAGAGCTATCAGAGAATTATTTGATGGTGCTCATGCAATTCAAGATTGGTTAGCACTTGCTGCAAGAAGAATTTCAAAGAGTATAAGGTTAGATATTGAACCTGAAGAAGGTGATGAATTCATTTCTTCTGTTATTTGGACTTCACCACTGGGTTTACCTGTTGTTCAACCATATAGAAGTACAAAGAATAAGGCAGTTAAAACAAATATGCAAACTTTCATTATTCAAGATCCATATGGTGTCCAAAAAGTTGATGGTAGAAAACAAGCTAATGGTTTCCCACCTAATTTTATCCACTCATTGGATGCTACACACATGTTGATGTCAGTTAATAAATGTTCTGAATATGGTCTTCTGTTTTCATCTGTCCACGATTCTTATTGGACACATGCTTGTGATGTCGATGTTATGAACCATGTTTTAAGAGAAGAATTTATCAGATTACATACAAACAACTTGATTGAAAAATTAAAAGGTGAATTTGAAAGACGTTACGAAGGTTTCTTGATGGTAATTTCTGTTGATAAAAACACACCCGTTGCAGAAGCAGTCTCTCAATATAGAGCTGAGTTAGCTAAGAAACTTGGTAGAGTTCCAACATTCCTTGATGAAATTAAGATTGAAAGAGAAAGAAGATTGCTTCTTAATTCCAAAGATCCAAAACAAGTCGAACTTGGTAAGTCTCTCAGATCTTCTATTTCTGTATTAAATGAAATAGGTTATGTTCATGATACCATTGAAGATAATACTGGTCAATTTAAACTTTTAGTTCCATTTACATTACCAGACATCCCTCCAAAGGGTGAGTTTGATGTCTCTGTTGTTCAAGATAGTCCTTACTTCTTTTCATGATACTGATATTTTTCAAGTTACGAACAACAATCGCATATTCATCCAACTATTATCACACTTGACGACCTCTCACTAATTTCAGTTCTTCATAAAATAATCAATGAATTTATTTTATCCTACAGTTTATTTTAGTTTTTCCCTTAATTACAATGATTTTTTTTCCATTTGGTGGCTATCTATTACAATTTGATTTTGGTTTTAAAGTTAGGAGTAGTTTCTGTATATAGTTTTATAAACTCTATTCTAAAGTCAAAAAACATTTAAAAACGTAAAAAGTTTTATAGAATGTATTTTTTGACAAATGCCTTTTATGATCAGTATTTTTTCTTTACACCTTAACAATTTTGCCTTGAGCTTCAAGGTTATCAATCAACATACTTAAAGGTTCTAATTCTTTATATTCAATCAAATCAAATTCTCTCACGAAAGAAATGAAATGACTAAAATACGATATCCAATGAGCCTCTAATGATAAATGTACCAATTTCTCAAAATGATTCCAGTAGATATGAGCAATGATTCTAAACATTTGTCTTGATATTCCTTTTATGTCTCTCAAAAATGATGGAGGAAATGCCATTCCTGATTTGGTAGGAAATACTGCTTGATCATTAACTTTATTACTTATCCAAGTTAACGCATATTCAATATATTGATTTGCAGGTAATGATGATGATTTATTATTTGGCATGATCCACACATATTCAGTACCAGGATCAGCATTCATTGTTGGATATTTTTCAGGTACAACAGATTCAGCTATCACACCATAAAATTTGTTTAAATGATTATAGAATTCAAATATATTCAATGCAAGCCATTCATTACGATCAACATACATAGGAAGTTGCACAATAGTTTTATAAGAACCTTTAACCAAAGCTGTCTTTATAAATGGTTCACACATAAATAAAGGGGGGTTTTGAGTTGCTACATTTTTGACTGAGTGCTGTTGAATTGTCTGTTGTTCCTGAAATTGTCCAAAACTTTGAATTGATGCTTGTTGGTGTAATTGATGTGCTTGATATTGTTGTTGTTGCTGTTGTTGTGGTTGTTGAGAAAATTTGTATGATCTTACAGATTGTTTAGATGGGGACTGTGTTTTACGCAATGATGCACCTGAGATATTACTATTTGAATATAAGCTATTCTGATTTACTAAGGATGGATCTGAATCATTAGGGAAGTTAGATTCAGTATACTTCTGGTTATTTCCTTGTTTCTTCTTTGAACTTCGTGTAAAACCTCTATATTAAATGAAAAGTTAGTATTAATTCGATAAATAATCAATTTTTAGTGTTTGAAACTTTGATACTTACTTGATTGTACTGAAAAATGACATGATTTATCTTGCCCTTTGAATATTCAATTGATTGATAAGTTCGGAAAAAGAGCAGATCAAGGTTTAATGTGGGATTAGACAGAAAAATCATCAGTCATAAAGGGCTGACAGGTAGTTTCTGTGAGTTCACAAAATAATAAGCATTACAGTCCAATCGACCTTAGAGTAATTTCCCTCATATTATGAAATGGACACATGTTATCTCCTGTTGTTTTTATCGTTCATTTATCCTAAGTATAATACGTCTTAACGCTCGAAAACGTGATTTTCTAAATTTTTTTCTTATTTGTTAGACCTCCACATAGACTCATGTTAGACATGTAGATAGAGAATTGTCTGAATCAAAC
>JAKTQW010000264.1:0-22127 GCA_030579415.1 Pichia eremophila | reverse complement strand
AATAGTTATGTAGTTCTTCTTATATAGATTCTTATATAGATATAGAGAAATCGTCCTTTATTAGATCTTATTATTAGATATTATTACGTAAGTCATACCTAGAGAGTTAACAAGTCTAACATATATAGCTGAGCAAATTTGACGTGTTGCAATTTCATGTTGGCCCTCTGGATCTTCCTGTTTTCTTTATAGTTAATGCCATTTCGTGCAGAGATAGAGCTCAAGACACGAGATGCACGTGCTCTGTGGACAAAGGCGATAAATGCGTTTTATACAATATCTGATAGTTTTAAAATTGTCATTAGACAGGGTGAAGATTTAGGTGTTGATCAATTTGGAAGGAAATGTTATTCAGAACTACTCTTTTTAACGATGAATAAAACTAAAACAGCTATTTTGAATACTTCATTTAAGAATACTTTTTTTAAGAAGTTTACAATTGATGGTGAAATAGAAGATGTTGTTAGAGATAGGAATAACGCGTCGGGTAGTGGTATAGATAACTACAATTATGCTAGGAGTTATACATTTGTGGTAAGTAGTCGAGATATGAATGTATTGTTTAAAGATTGTGGAGAGGATGCAATAAGTTGGAAGATATTTTTACTAGCAACTGGTGAAACTACACATATGATTTACTCAAATAGATTATTTGTTGAATTCGATACCAAATCGGGTATGAAGAAGAAATATACAATAAGTTATCGTCCAAGTTTCAATAGTTTTGATAGTGAGATACATTATACATATTTGAAAACTTTAGGAGATCAAAAGGTAAGTGATGAGAAGCAGCTGACATTGAAACTGAATAATGGAGGTAGGGAGGGTGATGATAATGATGGTGATGTTGATGGTGATGATTTTGATGATAATTTCGATGATGATGACTTTAATGATGAAAGAGTTCATAGAATTGCCGTTGATTCAGTTATATTAAAATCATTTTTACAAACATTCCCTATACTGCTTGAAGATTTTCAAATTGAAGTTGAACCAACTGTTGGATTGATTACATTCAAAGGGTATAATCGACAGCAACATATTTTGAAATCCTCTAATTTAATAAACAGACCGATGACATTAGACATAAAAATGAGATTGGATCAAACAGTTTATAATAATTTCAAAGATTATAATGATGGTAGTGATATTAATGGGAAAGGTAAATCGAAGGAGGATAAAAAGATTCAAGCTTCATTTAGATTGAAGAATTTTAAAACTTTCATTCAGATAATTAGTGGTAATTTGTCTGGATTCCTGGAGAATGATGAAAATGAAGATGATACAAATAATCATAAAAATTATAGAAGCTTATCCAAGTATGGAGATAAGAGTATGAAGTTTGATAATGGTGAGAATATTTGTGATATAATATTTTCAAAACCTGGATACCCTATTATCTTTGAGAGAAGGTATTTCATTGATAATGGTGATGGTGAATTACAGGATAATGATTGTTGCTCAGTTACATTAACGGAAATAACTGATGGTGAATCCAGTAAGTTGACTCTTCATACAAGAAACAGTAATATCAATAATATTATGAATAATCAAATAAATGCTATGAATCAAAGATTTACTAGAAGATTGATTGATAGTGAAAGGGATTTCAGTTTGAGTAGGGGTGTAACTGCTACAATCAATGATAATAATGATAAGAAAAATATTGGTGATAATAGTTTAAATATGAACAAGTTTGAACGTGATGATGGCATCAATGAACCATTGTTTGTTGCGGAAGAAGCGGAGTTTTACGATAATAATAACGTTAGTGATAATTATCAGGAAGAAAATGATATGCATAGCAAGGCTAAAAGACGGAAATTATTAAGTGATGATAATAGAGCTGAAAATAGAGAAGATTTTGAACAGATATTTTGGCTCAATAGTAAGTTCCATCAAACAAAGGTAGTTGAGAGAAATCATTTGTCAGATAAATCTGATTTTAATAAAGTAACAGAAGAAGGAAAGGTATCTAAACACGAAAAGAAGAATGAAAATGAACCTGAAAATGATGATGAGTACTTAGGACCAACACAAAGAGTATTAATCAAAGGTCTTTTTGATTGAATTTTTATGATGATTATTCAGCAATGGATTATATTTGATATAATATATAGAATCTTATATACATAATAAATAGAGAAGTATGAAGAATTTATTTTGACTCTTGCTTACTGTTATTATCTTCAATATAATGGTAATTAATGTATCTGAAACCCTGTCCTAATTGAGCGACTTCATTAACAACGTGACAACCGAAAAGAAGATAATTTTTTGGTGAAACTGCAAGAGAATATCTCATGAAAACAGCGGAATAGACAACCAATGCACCTGTCATTGGACCGGAGATTGTATCAGCTGGTTTATTACGCAAATCAATGATTGCAGCAATGGGTATACCAAAATTTGAGACAGGTCCCCAAAAATGAGTTGTAAACACATACTTTAAAGTTTCCTTGTTGAATAACTTTTGAGAAAGTGATTGTGCAGCAGTAGATGGGATCTTTGAAGACATTCTTGACTTTGTAGAGTGAATAAAGCAGTGTAAAGAAGAGGTAGAAAGTAGTGAAAAGCTGTGACAGAGATGGAATTATATATGTCAATAAAAATGTGAAAAGCTGACTTGAACCCCGCTAAAAGAAATTTTCTTTTACTGGACGAGGATGAACCGGCCTTTTCTTCAGTTAACTTTCACCACACTTTATTCATTGCATTGTTATTACTGATTAGATTCTGGTACTTTAAAGTAGGCTCTGTACTAACATTGATAATCATATTTATTACTCATGTCTTTTCTAGCTGGAGGTTCTGAGTGTGCTTCTTCAGCAAATCCTCTTGCACAGTTAGCAAAGAGACCGGATGTGGATACCTCTCTTCAAAGCGGTCTGAGAAATGCTGCTTCAAATGGTCAAAATGCACATAATTTACATGGTATTCATTCTCAACAACAAATGTCATCACATAACATGGCTATGTTAGATTCATTCAAGGGTGATCATTTATCTGCTCCTCCTATGGGTTCATTCAATTTTGCGCCTGTTCATAGAGAACTTAACAATATACCAATTCAGCCGCAAATGGGGCTCAACAACAACGTCTATGCTGCGCCACATACAGCTAATTGGTCACAAGAGTTTAATAGTACAACAGCAACAGCTCCAATTGTCACTAATAATACCAATAATACATCACAACAACAAGGGTATTCTCCTATGACACAAATGGGGAATATCGGACCAATGATGAGAGGTTCTCCGATGTATGCAATGAGAAATAGTATGATGATGAATAATAATCAATTCAATACTCAGTCACAATCTCATTCTCAACCTCAACAACAATCACAGCTTAGTGCACAATCTATGGATGCTAATACTCTATCTCAAACGGAATGGGACGATCAATTTAAAGAATTTGAACAATCATCTGAATTAAATGAAATACCTGAAATTATACATCCTAATGATGAAAAGTTCTCAATGTCACATTCAATGCCAAGTTTCCATGATAAATATCATGATGAATATCAATTTGAAGAAAAAAATGAATTCTTAAATAACCCTAATGCATATGAAATTGGATGTAAATTAATGGAAGCTGGTGCAAAATTAAGTGAAGCTGCATTAGCATTTGAAGCTGCAGTTCAAAGTGATCCTAAACATGTTGATGCATGGCTTAAACTTGGTCAAGTACAAATTCAAAATGAAAAAGAACTTAATGGCATAACAGCATTGGAGAATTGTCTTTTAATAGATGATAAAAATTTAACTGCTTTAATGGATTTAGCAATTTCTTATGTTAATGAAGGTTATGATAATGCAGCTTTTAAAACTTTTGAAAATTGGATTGAAACTAAATATCCAGATATTGTTTCTAGAGCTAGACTCGAAAATCCAAATGATATATCTGATGATAGATATACATTGAATAAAAGAATTACAAATTTATTTTTAAAAGCTGCACAATTATCACCATCTGGTGTAAATATTGATGCTGATGTTCAAACAGGTTTAGGTGTTTTATTTTATTCTATGGAAGAATATGATAAAACTTTAGATTGTTTTCAAGCTGCTATTAGATGTAATCCAAATGATGCATTATCATGGAATAGATTAGGTGCATCATATGCTAATTCTAATAGACCAGAACAAGCTATTGAATCCTATTCAAAGGCATTACAACTAAATCCAAATTTTGTTCGTGCTCGTTATAATTTAGGTGTCTCTTTTATCAATATGGGAATGTATAAAGATGCTGTTGACCAATTACTCACTGGTTTGAGTATGCATGAAATTCAATCTCCAAATGGTGATTCAATGCTGGTTTCTGATACTGAACAATCAAGTAATTTAATTGAAACTTTGAAAAGAGCTTTCTTAGCAATGGATAGAAGAGATCTTATTGATAAAGTTCGTCCTGGAATGAATGTTGGACAATTCCGTTCTGAATTCAAAGTCTAACTTAATCTTCTTTTAATCTATTTTACTCTCTAATTATATAATATATAATATGCTCTACTACTTTTATAAATTTTCATACATTCTTAACTTTATATAGATCAAAATCAATGTAAACTGCTTAAATAGTACTAGACCACTGTCTAATGAATTTATAGTGCGAGATAGATAGACTTTTTGTTAAGGATTCTGAGATTGACGCAGCTTTACTGTTAAAGGGTGTTTTCTGATCTCTATTGGTAAACATCAATTATACCATCAATTATGGAGAGAAAGAATGCTACTTCTCAGTCGGTCAATGATTTACTGGAAGCTAGTTCAAATCTGGAAAAAAATATAGATGACGATGATCATTTCCGTCCAAAAGATAAAAAAACATTCACATTAAAACATAAACTAATACCGAATCAATTACTGAGACTAAGAAACAACCGTCATTTTGGTAAAATTGTGCTGGCTACATTATCATTATTACTTTTTATATGGTTGATTTTCAATGGATCTCAATTCACTAGATCAAGTAGTCCAAAAATTGTTATGGTATTAGCAGTTAATAATGGTGGTGGTGTTGAACGTTGGAAAACACCTGAGGAATGGTCATTGGAAAGAACTAGTATTGCAAACAAAAAAGATTATGCTGAGAGACATGGATATGCTTTAACTTTAAAAGATACCACCTTGAAGAGAAGATATAGTCATGAATGGAGAGAAGGTTGGAAAAGGGTAGATATTTTAAGACAAACAATGCGTGAATATCCTGATGCTGAATGGTTTTGGTGGTTAGATCAAAATACACTTATAATGGAACCAGAAATTGATTTAACTAGTTATTTACTAAAAAATATTGACAAAAAAGCTTATAGAACAATAAATTATTTTAATCCTAAAGATATTAATGCTGATGCACCATATGTTGACACTTCAACATCTCCAATTAATATGATCATAACCCAAGACTGTAATGGGTTCAATTTAAATTCATTCCTTATAAGAAAATCAGAATGGTCTGAATTACTATTGGATTCATGGTGGGATCCTGTGCTATATGAACAAATGCATATGGTTTGGGAAAGGAATGAAGCAAGTTGTCTTGAAGTTCTCTACTCTCATCAGCCTTGGATTAGAGAATCAATGGCATTTGTTCCAATAAAGGCAATCAATTCTTTAACAAAGGGTGATTGTTGGAATCAAAAAGATGATAAAACTTTATTCTATAATAGAAATGATCGTGACTTTTTAGTGAATTTAGACGGTTGTAATAATGGGGATAGATCATGTTGGAATGAATTTGAATATTATAAAGAACTTAGAAATAAATTGCATAAAGCTTGGTATAGGTTTTGGTAGATCCTGTAGAATATTTACTTCTTTTTAGTATTTTTAACAAAACTTTGAATATTTAATTGGTAATGATAAGTGTTAAACTATTAGTCCAAGGTATTTTTTCCTATTTTAGAAAAATTTAAGTTGTAAAAGTACAGATGGTGATAAAAAAATAATTTTCTATATCTTGTAATAAAGTCTATATATTTTTTTTTCATATTTTTTATAAATCACGTGACCATATAAAAGGCACGCCAGGACAAAGCACAGAGGTGATTTTCTAAACAACAGATCCCTTGGCCCAGTTGGTTAAGGCGTGGTGCTAATAACGCCAAGATCAGCAGTTCGATCCTGCTAGGGATCAGTTATTCTTTGGGCGTGTGGCGTAGTTGGTAGCGCGTTCGCCTTGCAAGCGAAAGGTCATCGGTTCGACTCCGGTCTCGTCCAATATTTTTTTAATTTTTCTTTTTGTGTTTTAAGAGTAAGCTTTATTATTATGAAAGTAAGATCAATAGAAACTTTTTTTGGAATCTTAATTGCTTCGAATATATATTAACTAACTCGATTTCAATGTCTAGTGTACTAGTACAAGATATTTATCAAGATAGAACCCAGTTAATATTTCATCCTATTCAAGAAACTTTTAAAAGTGCTTTAATACCATATACGCATTGTCTAGCTGAAACAGAAATCTTAACAACACTAAATGACAATACATTGTTTCAAATAGTTGATATACGTGATACTACGGTATCGACAATGTCCTTAATTGACACTATAACAGATATGATTAATGCAAATGAAGGATTTCAGGATCATTATAAAGGTAATCGTGCAACACGACATCGACCTATTATTACTTCCGTGGATATCAACGATGATCACAATGAGCATACTCAAACTGAAAATGTTCATATAAACAACAACGTGATATATAGATTAATATTACAAGATTGTTTTGGTAATTTGTGCTATGCATATGAAGAGGAACCACTACATTTTTTAAGAGGTCCAAACACGAAAGGAATATTCAGAATAGAGTTGGGAAGTAAATTATTAGTTCACTGTGGAACTAAAGTTAGCATAAATACATTACATTTGAAGAATGAAAATATAACGTTTCTAGGAGGGAGAATAATAAAGCTGAATTACAATCTGTATAAACGGAAATTGAAAGAGTTGAAGGATGAAATAGAATATGAAATCTAATTCCAAGCAATTTCATATTTTACTCATCATCATGAATATACATTATAAAAAATTTATTTATATTCTATACCAATTATAACACTACTAAAAACAGGTCTTTTCAATTAATCCTCCAATAATAAATCCCATAATGCAGATTCATTTGGATACTCATGATGAATAACAGTAACTAAATAGTAACTGTTTAAAATACTATCAATTAATTTAGCTGAATCACTGTCTTTCTTATATAACATTTTCCATTCTTTCCAAATTTCGAATGCTTCTTCTGTCCATGCTTTGAAAGATTCTTCTTCGATAATTGTTGTTTGTAAAATTTCTCTATTTGGGAATACACCCCAAGTGACACAATTGGAAGCATTATGTGGTAAATTGGTATTGAATTGATTACTTGAATCTGAATAATAATAACTAACAGACTTACCAGCAGCATTTAATTTTGGTAACAATTTATTATCCCAATCATCCTTTGAAACAAACATTTCAACGAATGCTTTTTGATAAATGAAACCATTTGATGGACCCCAACCTAAAATTTTATCTTTACTTGATGTACAGTTGACAGCAGGTTGAGAAGCAACAGTGAAATATGATTTTTCATTTAAATTGATTAATTCTTCTTGAATTAAGGCAGTTTCCGGACTTAAACTTAATTCTGACCAAGGTAAACAATTTAATTTCTTCAATAAATAATTGATAAACAATTTAGAGATATCTTTTTTTGTAGTTGGATAACCCCAAAGTTCATAAGCTTGATTTGAAGTAACCTTTAAGGAAGGTCCATAACCATCAATTTCACCATAAGCTGGAGATCTTGAATCACCAAATCTACCATTAGGGAAATCATCCCAAGTTGCATCTTTGCCTAAAACACCTTGACCCGAACTTATTGAAATTAGTTTTTGTAACTGTGAAGATGATGAATGATTCATTTTGACATTATGTACTACATTTTCAGTCTTTAGATCACTAATAACCTTATTTGTTGTATTAAATCTACTAGCATATGCAGCTCTTTTAGCATCAGTAACTGAATCATCAATTTCATCATCTGATGATTCTGCTTCATCGTTTGACAGTTCTAGTTCTTTTTTAGCAACAACTTTGGATAAGTATTTAGATTTGTTAACAATTTGAGCAATTGACTTTTCTAAATTCAAAGTGTAAAAATGAATACCTTTAACTCTATTATTAGTTTTCTCATAAATTTTATCAATCATTTCAACTAAAATATCAACACCAATATCTTTAACTGAATCATCATCATTTTGGATTTCATCAGGAAATTTATCCAATATTGCTTTAGGAATTGAAGCATGTGATAATTTAGATGCTCTTTGGAAAATATTATAACCGTTTATTGGTAATAAACCTGGAATGATTGGAATGTCTTTGAGTTCAGCCTGTGATCTAACTAAGGATTCATATTCTATAAACTTTTCAACTTCGAAAAATAATTGTGTAATAATGAAATCTGCACCAGCAGTTACCTTTTCAACTAAATATGGTAAATCCTTTA
Organism: Pichia eremophila; assembly: GCA_030579415.1. Classification (NCBI taxonomy): domain Eukaryota; kingdom Fungi; phylum Ascomycota; class Pichiomycetes; order Pichiales; family Pichiaceae; genus Pichia; species Pichia eremophila. Next base: position 13,616 of record JAKTQW010000264.1, on the reverse strand, counting down.
TAGGATTTTGTTGCAGTTCCTCAAATGAACCATCTGCATGACCTTCTGGATAACCAGCTACACCAATACAGAAATAATCACCATGTTCTTTTCTGATATAACGAACTAAATCTACTGCATATTCAAAATCACCAGCACCATGAGATGCACTTGAATCTCTAGCAGGATCACCTCTTAATGCTAGAATATTTTTAATGCCACACTCTTTTGCTCTCTTTAATGCTTCATCAATGACTGATACAGGAGTATTTGTACATGTAAGATGTAGACATGTAGTTAAACCAAGATCCTTTTGACAAGTAGCTGCTAAATCAGTAGTCTTCTCAGAGGTAGTACCACCAGCACCCCAAGTAACTGTGACAAATAATGGACCCAATAGGGACATTCTGCTTAATCTAGCATACAAGTTTCTCATACCGCTTTCAGTTTTAGGAGGGAAAAACTCCAATGAAAAAAAAGGTTCATCTTCACCAAGTAAAGCAATCTTCTCTGTTATCTTTACACTCATGATTCAGTGCTTTCTGATTGATTTATAACAGAAAGGGAAAAAAATCAGTAATTACAGATAGAACATGCATGCAATCTTCAATTTAAAGTACTGAGAAGTCTAAAAATATATATGAAAAATTTCTGAGTTTCTGTGGTTGTGGAATTTTTTTGACTCCGGTCTCAGAGGCCAGAGATTTTTGTTTCTGGGGATCTGCTTGATTTGGCGTTTAATTATCTTCATCTCTGTATTGTTTATTTGGTTAGAAGCTACGATAGATAGTAATGGAGATAGTAAATGAGGAGAAAACATCCATTGATATATCATTATCTCTTTATCTTAGATTTCAAGAACATATAGTGACGGATTTAGTCAAGGATGATGGATTGGTTATATTGGGAAAAGGTCTAGGATTAAATCAGATTGTGGCAAATCTTTTACATGTTTTAGGTCAAGCAACTATACGAGATAAGAAATCATTGATTATATTGATTAATGCTTCAGAGGAAGAAAATAATTTTTTAGAGGAAACTCTTATGGAGTTATCTTGGAGACGGAGTAATGTCTCCGATGAAACTGATTCAATCATTGAGACCAGTAAAGATTCAACTGAGAGTAATGTATTAAATTTTGTTTCTTTATTGGGAGATGCTGGAACAGTTGATAAACGTCGAAAAATATATTCAAATGGTGGTATAATTTCATTAAGTAATCGTGTCTTAGTAACGGACATTTTGGGTGATGTTGTAGAGGCTAATACAATAACAGGGTTGGTGATATTACACGCTGAAAATATCTCACAATACTCAATGGATAGATTTGTTGTTAATTTATATCGAAAAAGTAACAAATGGGGATTTATTAAGGCTTTTTCCGAAGATGCAGAGAAATTTAATAAAGGTTTCCAACCATTACAAACAAAGCTAAACTATTTTAAACTTGATAAATCGTTTTTATGGCCAAGATTCCATATTGCAGTTACAGAATCAATCAAAAGGAAAATGAAAAAGACAAATAAATCAGATGTTTCAACACCCATTAATAAAGTAACAGAAGTGAGAATTAAAATGACAGATTATATGGTTAAAATTCAAAACTCACTCATGGCTAGTATTGAGCTACTGATTGGGGAATTGAAGAGAAATAATCCAGATATAGCTTCTGAATATTGGTCTATTGAAAACGCTTTAGATGCAAATTTTGTTCAATCAATCATGGGCACTTTAAATCCCGTATGGCATAGAATATCTGTAACGACTAAAAAGATCGTTAATGAAATAACAATCTTGAAAACGTTTTTGATCGATTTGTTTCGACTTGACTCCGTGTCATTTTATCAAAATATAAATAGTTTTGTCACTGAACATACAATGTCAATGTCAAATAAAGAATCATTATGGTTAATGATCCCAGAAGCTTCAGCTACAATTGCTTGTAGTAAAGATCGTGTTTACAGAAAGTTCAAGAATATGAGTAGACCTTCAGTTTCACTAATTGACGATTTTTTACTCGAAGAGCCACCCAAATGGGAACAATTGATGTTAATACTAGAAGAAATAAATGAAGAAAAAACTATTAAAAATGATTCTGAGAGTGGTCCGATTTTAATTGCATGTAATTCAAGAACAATTTGTCACCAGATAGAAAGAGTGCTATCAAATCATAGGGTAGTGAATGAGGGAGATTTAAAATCATATAGTTTCCGTAAGATAATGAAAAAGGAACTGAAGTATCAAAACTGGAAAAAAGAATCATCTTTATTAATAAGGAAAATGAATAGTGAATTGAAAAATGTAAAATCACAGAGAGAAGATGCAACAAAAGAGGATGATGTCATTATTTCTAAGACTTTTACAAGAAATAAATTTAGAGATTCTAATCGTAGAAGAAACAGAGGTGGTAGCGTGATGTCTAAACACAACAGACTTATGAATATGGGATTGGAAGAAAGCAACGATATTATAAATGAGAATGAAAAAATTGATATAGAATCCAGTCAGAGTGATCATTCAGATTATGAATCTAATAATTTTGAAGCTGAAATAAATCAAATTAATGAACGAACTGAAACTCCAGAAATTCAATTTGAATATTACAACAGTTTAACCAATGGAATCAAGTACGATTGTATTGATAGAAATAATGAAGTGATTATTTCAACATTTGACAGCATAAATCTTGAGGAACTCATGCCATCTTATATTATTTGCTATGAACCAAGTCTTATATTTGTTAGAATGATTGAATTATATCAGGCATCATTACACCCAGCCAAATGTTTCTTCATGTATTATGGAGAATCTGTTGAGGAACAGATATATTTAAATTCAATTAAACATGAAAAAGATTCATTTACTAGTTTAATCCGTGAAAAGGCAAATATGCCTAAGTTTTTCAGTACCGAAGATGATGAGCAAAACAAATTTAACGAAAGTTTTAGACATTTGAACTCAAAAACAAGAATTGCAGGTGGTGGATTTGTTGCTACTGAAACAAATAAAATCATTGTTGATATGAGAGATTTCAACTCACAATTACCATTTGTTTGCCACTTAGCAGGATTAGAAGTCATACCTGCAATGTTAACTGTCGGTGATTACATTTTATCAGATGAAATTTGTGTTGAAAGAAAAGCAGTACGTGATTTAGTTGAATCTTTAGAAAATGGTAGATTGAATAAACAATGTGAGAGTATGTTTAAATGGTATTCAAAGCCAGTTTTGTTAATTGAATTTGATGAGGGTAAATCTTTCTCATTTGAACCTTTCACAACAGGTTTCTTAACAAGCAATTCAAATAGGTACGTGAAGAGTAATGAATTAGAACAATTACAACTAAGGCTCGCAGCATTGATGAAATCATTCCCAAAACTTTCAGTAATCTGGAGTAGTTCACCATTTGAAACTGCAAAGATATTTAAGGAAATTAAAGCTAATCAGAAAGATCCTGATGTAGAGTATGCATTGACTGCTGGGACTAATGGTATTAAAGATGGTAGAGATACGAACGAAGACGCAATTAAATTATTGAAATTAATACCTGGTATAACTGATGCAAATAGTATATTGGTTATTAATAAGGTTAATTCCTTATACGATTTTTGTCAAATGTCAATGGATGATATGGGTGAAATCATAGGAAAGGAAAATGCACGTAAAGCATTTACTTTCATTAATAAAAGTTGTAAAAAATAAGATTTTTCTATATAGTAATTTAGGGTATTGTACAATTATAAATTTTATATAATAAATTAGAGTTGATTCAATCTATTTTCAATGTTCATAGTTTCTATAACATGTTCCAAAATTTCTGTAGGTATATTTAACGTCATTAATAATCCAATCTCATTGTCGGGATTACCAAAAAGTCTAGTGATACCTTTCAACATAGATATCTCTAAATCTTTATTATCTTCGTTGTTCAATGAATATTCAATTGAACAATTAATCAATTTATTTGCAAGTTCTATACAACGCATTGAAAACAACGAGTATTTTTCCTTAGAGCCATCCCTAATATTGGCGTATATAGCAGCAAATATGAATGCCAAATGTTGTAATATAGGGACAACTCGTTCTTCTGAAACAACTAGATCAAGTGCAATATTTTTGGTAAATCTTGAAGTATCCTCTAAAATTTCTGTTAAAAGTAAACAACTTGTCAATGCCTCTATACATGAGTGATACATTAAGTTGAATGGTTCAACACCTTGATACATTGATGTAACTGGTAGAACGGAAATAAACATTGAGAAAATTTCTTTAAAAAATTTACCATCATGGGCAAAGTTATCACCAAAGTTTAATTTAATTATTTTTAATAACTCATTAGTTGTTTTACCGGTTATAATGTTATTCAAATGTCGTCTGTTCAACGAAGAGCTGGAGATTATTTTGGATAGTATATCAACTGCGTGTGTGTGATACCTGCTCACAAATAGATCGGATTTAGATGTTATGATGTTCAATCTGTCTTTCTCTGCAGCATCACCACTAACATTGAATAAATATGCAAGACTAAATATTAACCACATTTCCATATCATCTTCAACATCAACAGCATGTATTATATTTGAGAATATCATTAATGTATCTTTCATTAACGCCAATCTCTTTCTTTCAAATAAAAATATATCCTTCTTTGAAATAAGTGAATCAATTAACGCATAACTAAAATCCAGATAATTCCTATTTCTTGCCATAGACAAATTATTTTGACCAGAAAATGAAAAGTTTCTGAATATCAAAGTTATAGTACTCAATTCTTCAACTAAAACAACATGTTTATCTGAATAACTTTTTTCGTAAACATTCATATTAATATCATCAGCTTGGAAACGACATTCATGTAAGATATCCAAATAATTAGGAAGTTTGTACTCAGGAGAAAATTTGAAAAAGTTTCCTGAATTAGAACTTTCATTAATATGTAAATTCTTCAACTTTTCATCATCTTTATTATCAGTAAGTTCAATATCTATATGCACTTTTTCATCACGAGTTGAAGAAATTTCCTCTGTAGTAAATGAATCAACTTGGATTTCATAGTCTGAACTGCCAAATTGCTTAGAATATTTTTTAAAGATTTCATCTATTTTATTAACATAAGAATTTTCTTCAATTTGTTGTTTAGTTAATGCATAGTTTTTATTTTGATCATAATGGTAATCTTCAAAAGTCAATTTTTTAAGAATTGTTTTACCTAATTTAGCTAAACTATCAAGTAATATTGGACAAGTTTCAAATAATATTTTAACATTAGGATCAGAACTGATAATTAATAAAACATTCAATGCTACATTTATTTCTGCAACTATACCAGAAGATAAAGATAAAGCCAATGCCATTATATTCACTTTACCTAGTTCAGGAAAATAGAGAAAAACAGGTTTCATATCATCTAACTGTTCTCCCAATCTTTCTATATTCATAATATCTATACCTGCAGGTTTGTCTTGTATAACTGTATAAGGAACATAATTTTTAATAACATCAGGTATTGATTGATCTTGTAAGGGTTCATTGAAAGCAGATTTTAAATTATTTTTAATAGGATCTTTTGACAAATCAACCGTAAAATTTGGTTTATCCATATCATTTTCTTGCTTTATTGTTAAATTTGGATTAGGGATATCATCAGATAGTTGTTTTCTTTGCATTTGCAATTGTTGTTCTTGATGTTGTTTCAAAGCTTTTTTCTGAGCCTCTTGCATTTTGAGTTGTAGTTGCAATTGCTGTGCTTGGATTTGTTCTCTTGAGAGTGCTTGAGATCTCGGATCTAATTGTTGCTGTTGTTGTTGGGCTTGCGTTTGAGCTTGTGCACGTGCCTGTATTTGTGCTTGCATTTTGGCTTGAGCTTGAGCTTGTGCCTGAGACATCGCTTGAGCTTGAGCTTGCAATTGAGCTTGAGTTTGTGAGTTATTTCTTGGTTGAGGTTGAGGTTGTGTTTGTGTTTGATTTGGTGATTGGGATTGAGATTGAGATTGTGCTTGTTGTTGTTGTTGTTGTGCAGTTCTTCTTTGTGAATCTTTCATTTGATCAGCAGTTCTAGCATATTGTTCAAATGGTAATAAATTAGAATAATAACATTGTAAGAATTCATTGAAAACTTTTTGATTATTTGAAGGTATTCCTAATTGATTTGCAATCATTATAAATTTTTGTTCTTGAAATGCTTTTATAAATCCACCTGCACATGTAACCATATAATATAGAATGAAAAGATTAATTTTTATACCTTGAACAGTTGGATATCTTACAAAAGGTTTCTTCATTTTCTCCATGTATTGAGATACTAAATCTAAGAATTTCTCTGTACTTTGATGATTCATCATACCATTTGAAGATTGTTGAGTTATTTGTTGTTGTTGCTGTTGTTGAGGTACTAGTTGAGGTATTTGCTGTTGTTGAAAATTAACATTATTGTTATTATAATTGTTATTATTTGCATTATGCATATTAGGTGTTCCAACTTGAGACTGTGTTTGTGAATGTTGTGAGGCATGAGAACTTTTACGTGAATTATAAGCTTTTTGCTGTTGTTGTTGTTGCTGTTGTTGTTGTTGTTGAGCTTGAATTTGTTGAAGTTGAAGTTGCTTTTGTTGATTCTGATCATATAAATTTCTATTATTATTATTATTATTATTATTATTAATATTATTTGTATCATCTATACGAATATTTGCATCTGACAATGGATTAAAACCTAAAAAAGTCATTTCATCATTATTTTGAGGATCCCAGTAGTTAGCAGTTAATTTTTCTGTCATTTCTAGCCAAAGAAATGTTTCATAAACGTCAATTGGATAATATAAAAACACGAATATCAGAGATATATATCTTACCAGAGCCTCAATATAAGTCTAGTTCAACAAATTTAAGTAAAAGTAAAAAAGGGCAACAACACACAGTCCCATCGACTTAAACTGATTATCTCTCTCCGTACACCAATATAATATACACCACCAACTTCACTATAATAATAATAATTATAATAATTTTTTTTTCACTCACTCTCTCTATATTAACATTAATGGAATATTTTTTTCATGAATCCTCTACAGGCACCAGTAAAGGACCATTGATTCTAATTGTGAATAAAGAAGATATCCTTATTATCTTACAAAAGACTCAAAAAACATGTCTAATAATAAGTCAATGAGACCCATCCTTTTAACAGGTCATGAGCGTCCTCTTACACAAGTTAAATATAATAGAGAAGGTGATTTAATCTTCTCAGTTGCAAAGGATCAACACGTTTGTGTTTGGTATTCATCAAATGGTGAAAGATTAGGTACCTATGATGGTCATAAAGGTACCGTTTGGTCAGTTGATGTAAGTTTGGAAACAGAATTTGTAGTTACTGCAAGTGCTGATTTCTCAGGTATATTATGGAATGCTGAAAATGGTAAAGCTTTATATACATGGAATTTTAATTCACCTGCAAAGAGATGTGAATTATCTCCTGATAATAAATTTTTATTCTTTTTAACAGATCAAGCTATGGGTCAAGTAGGTACTGTTAAAATTTTTAAACTTAATACATCTGATTATTCAAAACAATCTGAGGCACCTGTATTAGAAATTTTAAATAAAGGTGATGCAACTATAAAACCAACTGTTGCAGCTTGGTCTTATGGTGGTAAATATATTATAACTGGTCATGCTGATGGTAGTATTACTAAATATGATGCAACAACTGGTGAAGAACTTAATAGAGTTAAGGCTTTTAAACAAACTGTTACTGATATTCAAACTTCATCTGATAAAACTTATTTTGTTGCTTCCTCAAAAGATCAAACTTCAAGACTATATGATATTGATACTTTTGAATTATTAAAAGAATATATATCTGATGCTCCTGTCAATTCTGCTTGTATTACACCTGTAAAAGATTTTGTCCTGTTAGGTGGTGGTCAAGATGCTAAAAATGTTACAACAACTGCCGGTGGTGAAGGTAGATTCGATTGTAAAATTTTTCATAAAATATTTGAAGATCAAATCGGTAGAATTAAGGGACATTTTGGTCCAATAAATTGTTTATCAACCCATCCTGATGGTCATTCTTTTGTGTCAGGTGGTGAAGATGGTTTTATGAGATTACATCATTTACCAAAATCTTATATGGATTTCCAATATGAAGTTGAAAAAACTGCTGAAGCTTTACAACATCAAAATAATGAAAATCCCGATGCTCTTAAAGTAGATGCTTAGTTAACTAGTATAACAAATGGTTTATAATTAATATATAGTATAAAAAATATCGGTTTTTCTCTTGTAATTATATTATAATATAAATATAGTTTTTACACATGTAATCTATAAAATTTGCGGGAGTGTCTGTACATGTATATATCCATATAGTATATATAGTATATAGTATATAGTATATAGTATATAGTATATAGTATATGTCTATATTTATTTCTTCAATTTTGCAGCTGCTTCAGCTGCTTTTCTTTCATCTGCAAGCTTTTGCTTCTCTCTCAATATATCACCATCATTTTGCATTCTCTTATGATAATCTCCTTTCTTTTCACTTTTCGCCTTCTCTTGTTGTTTCTTTAAGTTCTTTTGTCTTGCTAGATCTCTTTGATTTCCTCTTGCCATTGTAGTATTCGATAGTTATACGTTTGCTGTTAGAAGATTGAAAAGAAAATAATGTCATATATAATTAATGGTTGTGAATCACCGAAAATTAGAAATTTTATAGATGAGAAATTGAAGCTCCATAATATTAATCCGATAACTTCCACACGATGCTGTTGTGTTGTATTTTTTTAACAACAAGCAATGATATCAGCTGTACTTATACTAAACTCCATTGGTGATGTTTTAATATCTAAAATATACAGGGAGGATGTGAGGAATGAAATAAGTAGCATATTTTATGATAAAATTATCAAAAATGAACGTTTCCTTAAGAATCCATTTTTAACTATTGGATCAACAACATTTATACATATCAAAGAAGGTGATCTCTATTATGTTGTTATAAGTAGACACAATGCTGATTCAAGTGTCATTTTACAATTTTTATTGAATTTCACTAAGCTTATTAATCAATTACTGAAGATTAATATTGTTGACAAGGAAGAATATCAATTAAATGATGTAGATATAAAGAACAATTTCTTATTAATATATGGTATTTTAAACCAATCAATTGATCAAGGGTATGTACGAAACATTGAAACAAAGTCAATTGATATGCTTTTAGAATTATTTCCCGTCAAAGATATTTCTGAGGAGGATAAATTACCAAAAGATTTTAATATAACTAAGGAATCATATCATTTAAATATTATCAATAAACCTGAAACAATCACTAAAAATCATGAACTACGTATTAATGAATTTGTTAAACTGAAAAAACATAATGATTATTCACAAGTAGATATTGTTGGTGAACTATTATTTTTGAGCAAACCTAATCATTCAATTGATTTTGAATTCCAAATACCTCAAGATACTAATAATGCAGAATTACTGAGATTATCTCCAAATTGTACAATCCGATCCAAAAAGACAGATACATTGAAAATATTGTATGTTTCAGAAAAAGATATTGAATCAGTTTTAAATTATAAATCTAATTCAAGTTATAGAAACTTACCTGCTCATATAGATGGTGAATATAAACAATTATCAAATGATAAATTTGAAATTACATTATTGATAGATAGTAATATAGATATAAAGCAATTCAATATAGAGATGGATGTTCCTAATGAGATTGAGATTTTAAAATGTGATAATGGTATGGTGACACATTCTGATAATGTTCTCATATGGGAGAATAACTTAAAGAAGGGTAAAACAAGTATAACTATCACAATTAAATCAAAACTTTCGGTAAAATTATCTCAATGGATATCGAAGAAGAAGAAATTACGTGTTTTCTATGATATAATTAATGATTCAATTACTAAATGTAGTATTCTTTCATTCAATGATGATAATGCATGTAAGATTAAGAGTATATACTCATTTCTGGATTATGATTTAACTATATAAAATTTTGTAATATATAATAGTGATAATTATGTTATATAAGGTAAAATGATTTATTGTTGTTTACATTCTGGCTTTTCAGCTGGATTTTCACCACCTTCATCCTCATCATCATCATCCTCATCCTCATCATCTTCGTCATCTTCATCACCTTCTTCATAATCTTCTTCTTCTTCTTCTTCATATTCGCCATCTTCAGGTTGAAATTCAGGCTCATATTGTAATGCATGACCAGTAAACCAATCAACAGCTCTTGGAATTAATTTTTCTTTAATTAATTCACCAATCGAATAATCATTTTGTAACTCAGCTTCTAGTTCTTCATCTATATCTTGAAATTCTTCATTTTCATCGCCATCAATTTCAGGCATTGAAGGAGGTGTAAAAAAATTAAAAAATGAAATAATTGGACTTGTCTTTTCAATTGTTCTAACTTGTTTTGTATGTTTATTTCTTTGTTTTCTTAATTCGATCTCAACAGTTACATTTTTTGAATTACTCTTCCAATTAATTTCATCACCTTCTGCATGATCATAAATAAATTCACCTGTATAACCTAATTGTTTTTGATAGTAATAAGTTTTAGTTATTTCTTTATTTGTGAAAAAATCATTCTCTTCAAACTGGAAAATTAATTTAAAACCTGGAATGTCCATATATTCCATTCTAATATCAACTAATGATTCTAATACCTCAACATCTCTTTCTGTAATCATATCAGCAATAGGAGGAAGATTTTGCATAGCGGTTAACCAAAATGATGGAATACCAGGTTGATCATCTTCATCAGCATTATCTTCTGGCTTTTTTTCCTCATCTTCCTCTTCATCATCATCTTCCTCATCAATTCCTTCTTCATCAATAATATTTTTACCTTCTTCAATATCTTTTGGATCTAATTTTTCAAGGCCCTTGATAATATTTAATCTTTTGTTATAAATTGGTTGATATTTTAATTGATATTTTTTTTCAAGTTCAAGTAATTCAGATTGAAATTCTGCTTCAATTTTAAATTGTGATAATTGTAAATTTTTTAAAGCATAAATATGATCCTTTGTTGATTTTGATAATGAATGGAAATAACCCGAATCTTTACCAATTAAAGTACCTAATTTATCTTGAATTGATTGTAATAATTGAGGATTATTTGATAATAATGATTGTAATAATTCATTTTTTTCATCAATAGTTGAAAGTGAAGTTGGTACAGTCTGAGATGGCATATATGAACCTGCAGCTGATGCGGGAGTATTTTGGGGAGTTGGAGCGTCGTCAATAGTATTTGTCATTGTTATTTGAAGAGAAGAGGAGGTATATATATATTATATGTAAACATATATTATAAAATAAAATAAGCCAAGCATGCATGCAGTAAAAATTTGATTTACCAAGTTGTTAAATTAAAATTTGATTTAATAATTTATTTATCCATTATTTCGAGAATATATTATAATAACCAAGTATAATTATAGATGAAGTAGTAGTTATGTTATATAAATTTATATATTATTATAATGACATATAAGGGTAATAGAATAGATATATTTGATAATGATAATTATTGATAATTGATTGATTGATATTATTATTATTAGATTATACAGTAAAGATTATAGAAAGAATCAAAGAATTGTACATTTCTTCTTTTTACTTTCCTTTTCCTTTGTTGCTAAAGCAGCACGAGTTGCAGCCTCGAAAACTTCTCTAACACCTTGATTATGCTTTGCGGAACATTCCATATAAGTTAAAGCTCTAATTTTATCAGCAACTTCTTGACCTTCAGAAGTTGAAACAGGTTGTTGACCTAATTCAGCTAATCTTGAGATAGTTGCTTGATCATTTCTTAAATCAATTTTACAACCAACTAAAATAATTGGAACACCTTGACAAAAATGTAAAACTTCAGAAATCCATTTTTCTTGAACATTATCAAGTGTATCAGGGGAATCAACTGAGAAACAAATTAAGATAACATTTGAATCAGGATATGATAAAGGTCTTAATCTATCATAATCTTCTTGACCTGCAGTATCCCAAAGAGCTAATTCAACTCTTCTACCATCAACTTCAACATCTGCGACATAATTTTCGAAAACTGTTGGAACGTACAGTTCAGGGAAAGCCCCCTTTGAGAAAACTATAAGTAAACAAGTCTTCCCACAAGCACCATCCCCAACAATGACCAGCTTCTTTCTAATATCTGCAATGCCTGCCATTCTTTGTCTTGTATATTAATATATTATAAATTTATGTATTAAAGAACAATATCTCAGGAGGGCAAATTTCAATGAATAAACAAGCAATACAATTATTAAATACTATATACACTCAGTAAATAATAATAATAAATTAAATATACTAATAATAAATTAATAACTTCTTTACGTAAGCGCATCGGAATTTTCAATTTCAATTCTTATTTACTTATTTACTCTCGGAATTTTCAATTCCATTTCCACTTTCATCACATTTATCACTGAAATGATGGTATTCATGCAATACATGGATACCACATTCACTCTTAACTTGTCCCTTCCAACGCCCACTTCTCTCATCTTCTCCTTCAGCAACTGGTACTGTTGAATGCCAATCACCAACTGATTTATATCCAAGATCAAGTAATGCATTACGTGGTATATTATTTTCTTCAATATATTTTTTAACATCTTCAAATGTCCATTTTGATAATGGATTAATCTTAACAACACCTGATGCTTTATCAATTTCAATAATTGGTAAATTAGCCCTTGCATCACCCTGAGTTGATCTTCTACCTGTAAAAACTGCTTTAACATTTAATTCTTTATAAATTCTCTTTAATGGTTCAACTTTAACTAAATAATCATATTTCAATTGATCAGTTTCCCATAATGAATCACCATACAATTTAACAAATTCACTCTCAGTTTCAACATTTTTTGGTTTATAAACAATTACATCAATATTATATTTATTTTCAATTTCTTTAACTAAATCATATGTTTGTGGAAAATGATATAATGTATCAATAAATACTAATGGTATCTCTTTATTCATTTGATTTAACATTGCAATAATACATAAACCTGTTAATCCAAATGCTGTTGTTTGAATTAATCCTGGGAATGTTTGATATGCCCATAATATAATTTCTTCTGCATTTGCATCGGCTAATGTACTATTCCAATGATCTATAAGTTCTTCATCAATTTGTAACATCGTTAACTTTGCTAATTATAGTTATGATAATTTCATCATAATAAAGACACACACACTTTAAGTAAGATTATTAATATTTACTAATCCACTGGTCACTTGTAGAATTGTAACAGTAACTATATATCAATTACAATGCTTAGATAATAAGTTCCGGGATTAGATAACTTATTATGTGCCCGTATTAGGTAATAATTTTTTATGTTTTTATTGCGCCGAGTCACGTGAAGAAGGATTGACTGTGAGTACCCTGTGACTTACGTAATATTATACTGAGTTTTATTCCTTAAAGGTTATAATAATATACACCGTGGGAAAATGCACCAATTTTTCTCATAGTAAAATTTTTTTTTTCAAAAATTTGACTAATTTTCAATTTTTAACTGTTTATAACTAAATAACTACGCATCTACAGATTAAAT
>JAKTQW010000263.1:0-22512 GCA_030579415.1 Pichia eremophila | reverse complement strand
GTCATCTGATATATTATGTATTTACCTTATCATAACATAAAATATTATTCCGTTCTGTTAATTGTTATTTTATGTCCAACCTGTTCTGAAATGATTACATAATTTTTCCTGTACTTTTACATATATTTATTTATTTACGTGTTTGTTTATCTTATTTTATTTATATTGTATAGAACAATATACTGTACAACAGTATATATATAGTATAGTATAGAGTATTATGTCTAAACATAATGATAGGAATGTATCCTCTATTATACACCAACCATCAACTTCCTATTCTTCAAGATTAGATACTTTTAAAATTTCTCATATGTTTAATGATGAGCCAATATCTTATAAAACAACATCTCCTGTAAATTTGATTCCATTAAATTTACGACCCTTAGGAATGGAATTGATCCATATTCATACTCCTCAATGGTTATCCCAATTAGGATTTTATTATACACCTCAATCAATTAAATTAAAATATTCAATAACTTGTTCTTATTGTAATGGATTAATTAATCATCCAGTTCCTATAAATATTGATATAATAGATTATCATTTATCACATAATAATAATAATAATAATAAGTGTATATATGCTGAAATTTGGAAATTTAGGAATAAAATAAATGATAAAGAAACAACATTTGATTGGCAAAATGATCCAATTTTCGGTAATATTAATAACCCTATTGGTTTAGATTATAGATTGAAAACTTTTAAACATTGGAATCATGAGTATCCTAATATTAATGATATGATAAGAACGGGTATGTATTATGATCCTGAATATGATAATGATGATAGAGTTATTTGTATGTATTGTGGATTAAATTTAGTTGAATGGGAAAAGGATGATATACCAAATGATGCTCATTATAATTCAAATCCTAATTGTTGGGTATTTAATCAACAAAAGAAAGTAGAAATGGAAAATGATATGGATATGGATATGAATATGGATATGGAGGTACCTCAAATGGAGGAGGATCATAATTATGATCAAGAATTACCGGAGTATGGTAATGAAATACAGGATATTGATCATTCAGTTATATCATTAACAACAACAACTGATTTACCAATTGAAATAGTTGAACCTGATGAAGTTGAAGAATATTTATCTAATTCTAAAGCAATAAGAGATGAAACCAATAATGAAAATATTAATATTGATAATAATAAAAAAATTAATATACCAAGTATTAAATCATCAGAATTAAGTCAATTTTTCACTGAATTAGATATTGAAAGTGAAAGTAATATTGGTGCTTCATATTTTATAAATAATAAAAAACGTAGAAATTTAGAAAAGGAAAAAATGAATTTAATTATTAATACTGAACCAATTGTTGAAGAAATTAGTGATGATTTAAGGAATGAATTATTAAATGAAGAAGAAAATGATATGAATGATGATAATGATGATTTTGGGAATAATATGGATTATGAACCTCCAATGGATGATAATTTACCTACAATTAATGATATAGGTATAGGTAATAATGATATTGAACCAAGACGAGATGGTATTTTACAAGTAAGAGATGATATCGAGCCGGTAAATACAGATATTATAAATGACAAACCTATAGTACATGATGAACATATCGTAAATGACAAACCTGACGAAAATTTCGCAAATGACAAACCTATAGTAAATGACGAAAATATCGCAAATGACAAACCTATAGTACCTCTCATGCCAAATTCAACACCAACCATTCGTTCAAGAATTCATACAATTGAAAATAATCAATTAAATTCAACAGAAATTGATAAACAAAATGAAATTAAACGTGTTGAACAGTTAGAGAATGAACTTAAATTACTTAAAATGCAAATAGAACTATTACAAAAGAAGAATAATGATAATAATAAAGAGGAAATTGTAAATAGTCAAGTTTCTGAAATTTCATCAATTAAATCAATTGAACAAAATATTGTAGAAAATAATAATAAAGAGAATGAAGAACAAGATAAAGAAAATCAAACACCTATTGAAAATTTAAATACTTCTAATATAATAATCAAAAAGGAAAAATTAGATACCCCAAAAGAAAAGAAAAAGAATAAAAAACGTAAAGATAAAGATAAAGACGGTAAAGATGTTAAAGATAAGAAAAAGAGGAAGAAACGTAAAATATCTGAAGAAGTGGATAATGATCCACTATCATTTAATAATAAAAAATCTAAGAAAAAGTTAATTAAAGTTAAATTAGAGAAAAATAATGATGATAGTTTAGATATTAATTCATTGATTAGTGAAAAGAAAGGCGATGAAGAGGAGATTAGGAAAGAAGATGAAAGGAAGTTAGAGGAAGAACGTAGGGTTGAAGAGATGAAACGAGAAGAGTTGAGGAAGGAAGAGATGAGAAGAGAAGAAATAAGGAAGGAAGAGATGAGAAGGGAAGAACTCAGAAAAGAAGAAATCAGAAAAGAAGAAATCAGAAAAGAAGAAATCAGAAAAGAAGAAATGAAAAGAGAAGAACTCAGAAGGGAAGAGTTGAGAAAAGCTGAAGAGCGTAGGAAACAAAAAGCAAAAGAAGAACTTGAAAGAATAAGAATAGAACAACTTAGAAAGGAAGAAGAAAGGAAACTTGAAGAAGAACGTAGGAAAGAGGATGAAAAAATTGAAGCAATGAAGCAAGAATTAATAATACGAGAAGAAATGAGAAGAGAAAGAAATAAAAATGAAGAGATTGAAAGGGAAAAGAAAGAAAGGGAGAAAACAGCTAAAATTATTGCAAATTCAAGTCCAACTGTTCAACAAGATATTCAATTAAGTGAAGTTAGTGAAATTCCAACACAAATGGATCAAAGTGATTTATCTAAGGATGTGACCATTGAAAATAATAATAATATAAATGTGAATAACAATAATATTAATAAAAGTAATAAAAATGATAACAACAATAGTGATATATCACCTACATTAATGAGAAAAAATGCAAGATTATCAACATCAGTTGAAGTTGAAATTGATAATAAGGCATTATCATTTGAGCATTTACAAAATTTAGTTAATAAAACTGATGAAAAGAATGAAAAAATTGTTAATAATAATACGACATCAACTGAAGTTATTAATTTCCAAGATATTGAAATGATAAATAATCAAAGTACACCATATAAGGATAATAATATTAGAGAAATTGAATTAGAATTTGAAAATAAAAATAATACAAATAAATGGAAGAATATTGATAGTAAAAAATATGATGAATTTTATTTAGATATTAAAGAAGCAGCAGGATATGTTAAAGAAGTAATAGATTCACCATATGAATTACTTGGAGATGATTTAGATGGATTATTAACAGAATTTAGTGGGAGTATTCCAGATGAACAATTACAGATGACAGTTAAGGAATGGTTACAATGTCAAGAGTTACAAGCAATAGCCATTGTTAAGGAGAAGGCTAATGAGATGATAGAGGAGTTTAGAAGAGATGGTAAGAGAAGTATTGAATATGTTAAGAACTTACCAGAGAAATAAGTAGTTACGTAATATACTTACTATATATGGCTACGCGGGGGGCAAAAAAAGAAGATTTGATTTTGTATCACAATTTATTTGAATTTGAATTTTATCACATTTTTGTATTCAAGATGGCCATATTTTCTTTCTGTAGAGTTTGTGTAATAAGAGATAGAATAGATATTTATATATATATATATAAACATATTCCAAATTATGGAGGCACGAGATAGTGGTAATTTTAATATTAATATTAATCTTAATGACATTAATGGCATTAATGGTGATATTAATGATAATCATGTTATTAATGGGAATGGTATCAATAATGATAATGGAGTTTTATTGGGTGAAACTAATAGTATATCATCTGAATCTTCATTAGCTAATTCCAATATTAGAATAATTAGTAATAATCGATTTACTTCAAGGGAAAATACTGATATCGATATGGATTCAAATATTGATACTAATAATGATAACGATGATAACGATGAAGATGAGGAAGATGAGGAAGAAGGAGAAGATAACAATATAATAAATAACAACAATAATGGTGATAATACAATTGATATGGAAAATGATCCAGATACTGATGATGAACAACATGCAAGAAGTCAAATCTTACGTACAAGAGCTAGAACTAATTCAATTTCATTACAGAGAGTATCTCTATTAAGTAATTATTCAACTAAAGTTGGTGGTGCAATATCTGTTTTACCACCTGAAATGTTATGTTTAACTTTTGCATATGTTCATTCAAAGAAAGATTTATTATCAATTGCTTTAACTTGTAAATATTGGGCTGATTTAATTATTAGTATGATTTGGTTTAGACCAGGTATTAATAATAGAAATATTTATAATAAATTAGAGAAAACAATGAAATTGGATTCTAAAACAACTATTTGGAATTATAGGAAATTTATTAAAAGATTAAATTTATCACTTATACCAGGTTTAGTTAATGATGATTTCCTTAATTTATTTGTTGGTTGTATGAATTTAGAGAGAATTACTTTAGTTAATTGTTCTAAAATTACTTCAAATTCAATTTCTAATTTATTAGAAAATTGTAAAAGATTACAATCAATTGATTTAACTGGTGTAACAAATTTACAAGATAAAATTTATTTTCAATTATCAAAACATTGTAAGAGGTTACAAGGTTTATATGCACCAGGTTCAATGAATATTTCAAAAGAAGCAGTATGTCAATTAGTTTTAAGTTGTCCATTACTGAAAAGAGTTAAATTAAGTGATTGTAATAGTATTGATGATGAAGTTATAAATTTATTAGTTGAAAATTGTCAAAATTTAGTTGAATTAGATATTCATGGTTGTGAAAAAATTTCAAATAATGCATTATTTAAAATATTTTCTGAATTAGATAATTTAAAAGAATTTAAAATTTCTAAAAATCAAAATATAAATTATGAATGTTTAGAAAATTCAATTAATGGATCAATTTTAACTTTGGATAAACTGAGAATTTTAGATTTTACTCAATGTTCAAATATAACTGATAAAGCAATTATAAAATTTGTTAAATTAGCTCCAAAATTAAGAAATGTTGTTTTATCAAAATGTTCATCAATTACTGATTTATCATTAAAGGCAATTGCAACATTAGGTAAAAATTTACAATATATTCATTTAGGTCATTGTAGTAATATAACTGATATTGGAGCTAAAGAACTGATTAAAGGTTGTTATAGATTACAATATATTGATTTAGCATGTTGTAATCAATTAACAAATGAAACAATTGTTGAATTATCAAATTTACCAAAATTAAGAAGAATTGGTTTAGTTAAATGTAATCAAATAACTGATGAAGGTATAATTGCATTAGCTGATAATGCAAAAAATAGTCAAGATACACTTGAAAGAATTCATTTAAGTTATTGTGTTAATTTAACAATTTATCCAATTTATAAATTACTAAAAGCATGCCCAAAATTAACACATATTTCATTAACAGGTATTTCCCAATTTTTAAGACCTGATATAACACAATTTTGTAGGGAACCACCAAGTGAATTTAATCCTCATCAAAAATCTATATTTTGTGTTTTCAGTGGTGATGGAGTTAAATTATTGAAAAATCATTTAAGTCATATAATTCAAACAACTGAAGTTGAAGATAGGGAAGCAACTGAAATTTTACAAATTATTAATGGTATAATTGGAACAACAACACCAACTAATATTGAAAATTTCCAAAATCCTCAATCAATTGAAAGATTTAATCATTTTGTTTCAACTGCAATGGATTTTCTAAGTGATTATAATGATTTAGCAATTACAATTGAAACAATGCAATTATTTGCAAGATGTATATTTGGAGGTATTCAACAAACACAGGCAACAAGAGTTCAAAGATTTTTTCAATTAATGCATGATAGACCTGCAAGGGTTAGATTAAGAAATAGAGCAAGGGATAATCTAATTAGACAACAACAAGAAATTGAACGTCGTAGATTAAATGAAGCTAGGATGAATGTAGGGGTAGCTGCTACTAATGGAGCAATACCTAATGGAGGAGGTGTTATAGTGGAAAATGAATTAATGAGTAATAATAATGGATCTACATTAGCAGTTTATGAAGGAGTTGAAGGATTACCTAGTAATGTTGCAGTAATTGGTAGATTTGAGACAATGAGAAATAATTTAATGGGTAGAAGACGAGCTGAAGTTGTACGAATGAATGGAGGAAATGATGAGAGTCGACAATTAGCTAATATACCTAATGAACCTAATAGATTATTTCAAGGTGTTAATAATGAAGATGATGATGATGATGATGATGATGAAAGTATGGATGAATAAGTTAAGTAATTAATATTATGTATGATATCTATATATCTTTGAAAGAATGATATAATATAAAGAGTAAAGAATAAGTATTATACAGCTATTGGATAAAACATTCTAATCATGTAAGAATTTGTATTGTTTTGTAACATATTATCTAATCTTTTAATTTCAATTTCATTGTGATTATCAATGGTATCATCATTTTCAAATTGTTCTTGTAAAATCTTTCTTCTTGCCACTAAAATACGTTTAATTTTCCATTCTCTAAAAGGTAATAATAATAAAGCACTTATAATTGAAGCAATACCAACTAATATTTGACAATAAAGAAATGGTTTTGACATTTCAGGTCTTTTCAATTTTAAACCAACTAATTCAGCAATTAATAAAGGTAATCCACCCATAAACATTTGAATTGAAATTGCATGATTTAAATCTTTACCACCACCACCAACAACATCTGCAGTCATTGGACCAAAATTAACCCAATTAACACCAAGGAAAAATCCAATAACAAATGCAAATCCTAATAATTGACTATAAGTTTCAACGAAAATCCAATAAAGGAATACAAATATAGTTATTAATAATGTTGATATAATTGTTGTATTTACTCTACCTAATTTTTCAGAAATAATACCTAATAATGGTCTACCAACAGTTTGAGCAACACTTTGAACAATTGTAACATTTGAACCTTGCTTATATGATAATCCAATAGTTGAAGCATATGAAGATAATGAAAATAATAAAATCGTATAAGCTAAACCATAAACCATATTCCATAGAATAAGACAGAAAATGGGTACTTGTCTAATAAGATCAAATCTTGTTAAAAATTTAATTAATTCAAGGAAAAACTCTTTCAATCCTTTACCCTTTAATGATTCATCCTTAATGGGACGATAAGTTCTAATTAAAATAACTGAAATTAATAATACAAATCCACAAACGAATGCTTCCATACGTAATGCCCAAGCAATACCTAATTTTAAACCTTCATGTTGATTATTTGCATATTTGGGATCATTTAAATATAATTGAATAATTGAATCAACAGGTCTTGAAAAGATAACACCAGCTAAACCACCACCAGCAGTTGCAATACCTTGAGCAATAGAACGTTTCTTTAAAAACCATGAAGGTAAAATAACGAAAGTTGAACCTGCAACTAATGCCCAACCAATTGACATTAAGAAACCTTGAAACATAATTAATTGAACAACAGTTTTAGAAATTGAAGCTAACCAATAAGATATAAATGTAATTGTTGTTCCAATTAACATTATAATTTTATAATTAAATCTTCTACATAAACCATTTGTAATTGCACAAAGATTAAATGAAAGACCAAGACCTAAACCACCAATCATAACATAATCTTCCATTGTTGCACCTGGGAAATAATTAGTTGTAACATAATAATTTAAATAAACACCAAAACATGCATTAACCCCCCAACTAAAAGTATTAATACACATAACACAAATTGCTGCAGTCCATGCCCAAAAACCTTTATCTGGAGGTTTATTATCAATATCGAATCTATTATAATGTCCATCATCTTTAACATGGTTAGAAATTCCTTCTTTTGGCTTTTCAGGTTCTTCAAATTCATATATTTCTTCATTATAGCTAAAAGATGGAGCAGGTACCGTTTGAGATTTAGCAAATTTATTATCTTCTAAAATATTTGAAATTATTGTTGAAGTTCTAGTTAAAATATTATTATTAATTGGATTATTAATATGATTATTCTGTGAATTATTATTTATCGGAAATGGATAAACATCTTCAATTGAAGATGTAGATTCTATAGATGAAGAAGACCCCATCGAGTGTTTACCCATTGTGAAAAGGAGTGTAAAATGAAGAGAAATCAGAGGAAAAAAGAGATAAAAAGAGATAAAAAAGTAGTGAAAAGTGGAAAGATAGACATTTTAAGTGAAATAAATTTTCATGTAGATAAGAGATCGGATAAATCCAATGTATTGCCGATCAAATGGGGTGGAAGATATTTATTATTTATACTGTTTATTAAATATATATATATATATACTATTATCTACTCTTCATCAGAAGACTCATCATCATCATCATCATCATCACTTTCTTCATCTGCTTCATCTAACCATTTAAGGAATGGTCTTGCAGCTTTTCTTACATTTCTACTTTGTTCCTTACTTAAATATTTTTTTGATACATGAGTTGCCCAATCTCTAATAACTTCCTCTGATATAATATCATTATCATATAAAATCATTAAAATTTTTGGTATTGAAGGAATTAATTCTGGATATTGAGTACCAATTAATCTCTCTATACCACCTAATAAAGATTTCTCTAATTTTTCATTAGTAATTAATTTTAATAATAAACCTTTATGATTTATAATTTGATTTGTAATTTCATTATTAAAAATTGTTTGAGCTAAAACTTCAATTGATTTCCTATCTTGTGTAATTTTTAATGTAACTAATTTTTTATAAATTTCAATATCATTTGGATTAGTATTTAATATCCATTCACCAAATTCAACATATTCTTTATTTGATTCATTTAAATTTAATTTCTCTAATTCTAATGCTCTTTTCTTAATTGCTTCTTCACTCATATCAACTGACCAATCTTCTTCAATTAATTTAGATGGTGTTGGTGTAATAATATCTTCATTTTTACCATTAGTAGATTTCTTTTGTTTATTTGCAATATCTGAAATTGATTTACCACCTCCAATAACATTTTCACTTGCAGTTTTACCCTTTTTAGAAGATTTTTTATCATTTTTGGAAGATGGAGGATTTTTTAAAATATATGAAACTAATTTATATGATGGATTAACTTGAGTAATTTTACCACATGCTTTACAATCTCTTTGTAAATTACCACCATTAACAATTTCTAAAACAGTTTCAGGATTTTTACATTGTAAACAAAGGACAAATTTATCAATAAAACCATCTAAACAATCTTGTAATTGATTAATTCCATGAACACCATTAATTAAATAACGTTCATTTTTATTATCAATTGTTGTTTGAGCACCTAATTCAAAACCAAAATATTTTAATACATAAGTTGGTGGTCTTGCAAGTGCAGTTGCAACATCAACTAAATTTAAAATATTTGTTTTAATACCATTACCACTACCTTCAGATTTTGCCTGAATTAATGGCATTTTATAACGATAGAAAGGATCATTGTTTGATCTGCAAATATTAACTAATGACATGATTATATATATGGAGGGGAGGTCTTTTGTCCTTGTAAAGTTATATACTTATTTAAAATTAAACTTAATGAAAAAAATGCAAATTTAAAAGTTGAATCATGGAAATGGAAATGGAAATTGACATTGAAAAAAAAAAATTAAATTTTCATTATTTTATGACTATGCGTCGATCTTTTAACTTATGTCTTCTATATATACTTCTTTCTTGTATATGACAATGAATGATACATTAACATTACAGAGACAACTTAAAGAAGCATTAAAAGTTCAAGAAGATGAAGAATTAGATATTGATAAAATTCAATTAGTTGCATCAAGACTTATTCATCATCATTTATCAAATAATAGAATTAGTGCAGCACGAGCCGTTATTTTAGTAATTGAATCAATTTGTAAACCAATTGGTAAATTAGCATATCAATGTGGTAGAGTTTCAATTAGAGAGGGGAAATATCAAAAAGCTTATACATTATTTAATCAATGTGGATATATTAATTGGAAAATATTGGTTTATTTATTACCATTAGAATATTTAATAAATAATAAATTACCAAATAATAAAATTTGGGAATATTATCCAGTGTTGGAGCCATTAAAATCATTATTTAATGCAATAAAGTCACATAATGTTATATTATTTAAATCATTATTAAATGATAATTCTATATGGTTAAATAAAATTCATTTATTATCATTATACAAACAATTAATTAATCCAATTAGAATTAATAATTTGAAAAAAATAAGTGAAAATTATTGCAAACATATAATACCAATTAGTATCATTGCCAATATTAATAATGAACCTATTACATCAACTGAATGTTATATTAGTCAAATGATCAATAGTGGTAAAGTACGTGGTTATATATCTCATAGTCATTGTTGTATTGTATTAAGTAAGCAATCTCCATTTTCAACCTAGCGTCGATGGGACTGTGGGTCGATGGGTCGATTTGTTCAATTTTGATTTTTTCTTTAAATTTGGCTGCTTTATAAGAATAAGAAGAGATTACAACAGATTACAATATTAATGATACATTTATCTTATATCATTATATCTTTTAAACAACTTTGACAATGTTTACATTAGATTCTAATACAATTGAATCTTTACGTACACTTGATATATCATTAGATTCATTATCAATTAATAATATAATAGATAAAAATTCAATTAATTTATTAAAATCATTATCAACAAAATCTACAAGTAATAGAATTTCAATTATTTTATCAAATCCTGAAAATAATGCAAAATTTTTGAAAAATTCACTTATTAATATTATAAATAATAATGATAAAACAATAACTAATAATAATATAATAATTGAATATATTTTAACAATTATTTATGATGGTATATCAACATCAATTAATGATTCAATTTTCACTAAATGTATTTTTGATAAAGATGAAAATTTTATTAATTTACTTATTAAATTATTAACAACACCATCAAATATTTCAACATTAAGTGCACATGCATTAATAACTTATAAAATTGATTTTAATGGTTCAATTGATGAAAATATATTAATTAATTATATTAATTTATTATTAGTTTCAAATACTCAAAATCAATTTATTGGATTACAATTATTAAAAGAATTATTAACAATTAAATTAATTCGTGATAAATTTACAAAAAATATAATTAATAATATTACTAATTTTAAACCATTTTATAATATATTAATTAATAAATCAATTGAATTACAAATGAAATATTTAATAATTTATATTATTTGGTGTTTATCATTTAATAAAAATTTTATTAAATTAATTTTAATTAATGATAATCAATTTAATCAATTAATTCCAATTTTATTAAATTATTCAAATGATGCAATTAAGGAAAAAATTGTTAGATTATCAATTTCAACATTATTAAATTTTATTAATTTTTCAGAAAATGAATTTAATAAAAAATTAATTAAAAAAATTTTATTATTTAATGGTTTAGAAATTATTAAAAATTTAAATTTAAGGAAATGGTCAGATAATGATCTTAAGGATGATTTAATAAATTTATTAGAAATTTTACAAAATTCTGTTAATTTATTAACAAATTTTGATGAATATGATAATGAAATTAATTCAATGAAATTAATTTGGTCACCTTGTCATAAAAATTTAAATTTTTGGATTGATAATTTATCAAAATTTAAAGAAAATAACTATAAAAATTTGAAAAAATTATTATCATTAATTGATAGTGATACATTAAATAATGATGATAAATTTCTTAATCAATCAATTGTTTGTTATGATATTTCAATGTTAATTAAAACTGATAATTCAATCTTAGATAAAATTTTACAATTAGGTTTTAAAAATAAAATTATGGCATTAATGAATTCACCAAATGCAAATGTTAAATTTGAAGCTTTGAAAACTTTACAATTATTAGTTTCTTTAAGTTTATAAAAAAAATTCATAATCATTATTAATTCGTTATATTTATTTATCATTATTATATACATTGTTTTTTTTTTCTTTATAAACCTAAACTATTTAATGTTTCTAAAATATTTTTATCAATTTCTAATTCATCAAATGATCTATCTGTTGAATATGAGAATAATGAATTAGTCCTTGATCTTAGTGTATTGTTATTATTATTTATCATTGTATTCATTGAATTTATACCATTTAAATTGTTCATACCATTCATACCATTTAAATTGTTCATACTATTCATACTATTGTTATTATTAAAATTATTATTCAATCCCATCATATTCATATTCATATTCATATTCATATTCATATTATTATTATAACCATTTAAATCTGAATTACTTCTTAATCTATTAGTATTAGTATTAATATTAATATTAGAATTAGTTATAATACCACAATCATCAGCTAATCTTTTCAAAGAATTTGAATTAATTTCAATTGTTAAAAGATAAGATTTTAATTTATCTAAAAATTGATTTTTCAAATTTAATTCAATATGTTGTAAATGAATTATTCTATGAATAAAATTTATACTTATATTTGAATTTGTATTAGTATTCATAATTTCATTTAAATTATTCATAATTTTATTTAATAATAAATCAATTATTCTTGAATCATTTTTATAATTTAATAATTTTAATAATGTTAAAGTACCTAATTTATTATTACAAATTGAAATAAATTTATTATTAATTGAATATAATTCATCATTAACTAAAATATATGATAAATAATAATATCTATCAATTATTAAATCACAATCTAAAAACCAATTGATTAATAATGAACCATTAATATCAATAATTAAATTAAAACTCCAAGATAAAATTGCAATTATAATTAAGAGACAACAATCATTTAATGGATTATCAATATTTGGTTGATAATTAGTTTCTAAACAAGTTCTAATTGCTCTTGAACCAAATCTATTAATTGCAATTATATTAAATTTTGATAATAAACTTTGAAAAATTATTGTATTAAAAGGATAATCAAATTTTAAAAGGGCATGAATAACATAATTTGCATAAGTATCATTAAATAATAAATGAATATAAGGTTTAATTGAATTAGTTATTAATTTCATTTGTCTTTTATTATTAATTGAATTAATTAATTTTTGTGCAACCCAAGTTCCATTTTTATGAATTGAAATTTGTTGTAAATATGGTGAAATTGAATTTATAATTATATCTAATGTAAAAATATTTGAATTTAGAATTAAATATTGAATGATTGTATTACCTAAATGATCATTTGATAAGATTGATAATTGATTTTTATCATTTAATAATGATAAAATTTCATTTGATTGTAAATTATTTAATGTATTATTATCAATTTTACGTCTTAAATCTCTTAAAAATGTTGTAGTAATAGTATTATTAGAAGAAGATTGTGGAGGAGAACCTAAATTTGGAGAATGAATGAAATTAAGTGAAGAATCTAAAGTTGATTTAAAGATTGGTGTAATACATTCATCACTTACTATAAGGTTAGTAATTTTATTAAAAATTGGTAATATTTGATCAAGTGAGGGGAGGTTTGGTATATTATTTGGTATATTATTTGATATTGGAGGTGTAATTGACAAAGGTAGTATAGGATTAATATTAAGATTAATATTTAAGATATGAATATAACCTATAATACAATTATAACCAGGATAAAGTTGAGAATTATTTAAAGTAGTTGCGGCATTTATTGAAGAAGCAATTGAAGCAAATCTAGCTATAATGACAAGGTTTGGGGATGATGAAGTATTATCAGGGCATTTTGAAGATGAAATAACTGAATAAACACCACGTAAAGTACCAAAATTAGCCAATAAAGTTGTAAAAGCGGTTGAATTTGAAATTGCAGGAGAAGGGGGTATATTTGAAATTAGTAGAGAATCTGTTGGTAAATTTGAATGAGATAATTTAATTGCAGATTCAGGTAATAGATCATGACTAATTGAGGGGGGTAAAGTATGAGCTCTTGGACGATTATACTGCATTGATGAAAAGAAAGAAAGGAAGATGTAATATATATAAAATAAGATGAGCCTGATTTGCCACTTTGCAAAATGAGGAAAATTCAAATTTTTGACAATTTAAGAGTGGGGAGTATGTCTTATATAGTCTTTATATACCTTATTCTTCCTATAGAAAATGTACGTTCGTCACTCTGGAGCACCTAAACCTATTGCTGGTCCATTCTATCGTTATACTGCTACCGCTCTTGGTGCAACAATGTGGTTTTGGATTTTTTATAGAGCAAAACATGATTGGAAACATTGGGTAGGTATTGAACATCCTTGGGATCATCATCATTAATCTTATCTTATATTATATTATATAGCTATTATATATTAATTATTTATTTAAATAAACTCTTTAAACGTTTTATTATTCCATTATTATTACCATTATTATGACTACTACGTCTATCCCTATCACCATTACTATTAATATTACCAATACCACCTCTACCTGTAGAAAATACTGGACTTAAAGTTGGTTTAATATCTTGTGTTTCATCTTCTTCTCCATCTCCATCTTTTAAATTTTCCCTTTTATTAAATATATTACCCATACCACCTCTACCTATACTAACTGTATTATTACTTAATTCACTACCATGATGTAAAACTTCACTTGATTCCTCCATTACAACTTCATTTGCTTCATTATTTTCAATTTTATCAATGGTCATATTACCCATACCTCCTCTACCAGTCGATATTGTTGGATGTAGTACCATTGTTATGTATATATATATATGTATTTGCCTTAACAGAAAGAAGAGATGACTGTATATGACTATAATTTATAATATAATTTTAAATTTTTTATTATGTCATGTTTTTCATGATAATATTATCATATAATCATATATTATACATACATACCTCTTATATAACATAGATATTATGATTAATAATGATACCATATCAACTTTAATATACCCTATAAACCTACCCCTAAGAGATTATCAATATAATATCTTATTAAATACAATTCAACAAAATGTTTTATGTGCAATTCCAACTGGTATGGGTAAAACTTTTATTTCAACAACACTTATATTAAACTACTTCAATTGGACAACTTCAGATATGAAAATATTATTTTTGGCACCAACAAAACCTTTAGTTACTCAACAATTTAAATCTTTTATAAAAATTTCAAATATTAATATAAAATTTATTGATCTTTTACTTGATAAACATAAAAATAAAAGATTAGAAACTTATAATAATTCAAATAAACGTATATTTTTTTCAACTCCTCAAATAATTGATAATGATTTAAATAATAAATTAATTAATCCTAATTCAATAATTTGTATAGTATTTGATGAAGCTCATAAATCATCTTCTCAAAATTATTCATATTCTTCAATAATAAATTATATGAATAAAAATTGTGATCAAAATCATAAATTTCGTATTTTAGCATTAACTGCAACTCCTGGTTCAAATCTCCCCAATATTCAATCAATTATTAATAATTTAAATATTGAATCATTACAATTACGTACTCTTGAAGATGATGATATTATTAAATATACTAATCAACGTGAAATTTTGAAAATTGATTGTCCAAATAATGATGAAATTGAACAAATTTTTAAATTACTTAATGAAATTTCAATACCTATTCTTAAAATTGCAAATGATCGTAAAATTTATTCAAATACTGATCCTTATAAAATAAATTCTTTTATAATATTGGAAATTCAAAATAGATTATCAAGGGATAATTCAATTCCACAACATTTAAAATGGTCAAATTATTCAATTTTGAAAATTTTATCATTAATTGGTCAATTAATTAAAAGATTAACAATTTATGGTATAAATAATTTTTATAAATATTTTAAGGAAAAAATTAAAACTTTTAAATTAAAAAAATCAAAGGATAAACAACAAATAAATTTCTTTAATCATCCAAATATTGATAAAATTCTGGCCTATATTGAATCAAATGAATTTGAATTCCCACATTCAAAATTTAAAGAATTATATGATAATGTTAAAGATTTCTTGAAAGAATCACCTAAAAATTCTAAGATAATCATTTTCACAGAACTGAGAGATTCAGCATTAGAAATTGTTAAAATATTACAATCAATACCAAATGCATCACCTCATATATTTATTGGACAATCTGCATCTAAAGATAATAATAATAATAATAATAATAATAATAATAAATCTATATTAAAATCATCATCAATATCAATACGTAAATCTAATTCATATGAATCATCAAAAGAAATTCATCAAACTGGTATGAAACAATCAATTCAACAATCAATTATGGATAATTTCCAATCAAATAAATATAATATATTAGTTTCAACATCAATTGGTGAAGAAGGTTTAGATATTGGTGAAGTTGATTTAATTATTTGTTTTGATTCAACAAGTTCATCAATTAAAAATATTCAAAGAATGGGTAGAACAGGTCGTAAACGTAATGGTAAAGTTATCTTCTTATTTAGTGGTAATGAAAGGAATAAATTTGAAAAATCTGTTGATAATTATAAATATATTCAAAATCATTTATTAAATAATATTAAAATGATTAAATTCTTTAAAGTAAAGAATGGTAATAATAAAATTATTGAAAAAATGCCAAAAGTTATTTTTGAAAAATTAGTTATACCAATGGATAATGAGAATCTTTTAAAGAATAGTGATTTAGATGATGATGAATTTTTAAAATTAGCATATGGAGAGATCAAAAATGCAGAGAGAAAAGATGGTAAGAGTGATAATAAATCAATAAGTATGTTATTGAAGGAGAGGAAAATGGAGAAGAAAGAGAGAGAGAGGGAAAGAATGGAAGAAGTTAAATCAATGCCAGGGTTTAAACCTGTTTCAAGTATTAATAAAGAATTTAATATTGAATTAACTGATTCAGAGAATGAATCATTGGATAACCTTATTGAATTCCAACATAGTAATAATAGTAATAGTAATCGTATTGATATAAATTTTAGTGATTTTAGTGATGATATATCATTTAGTGATATAATTGAAAATGTTCAAGAAAAGAAAGTAGTAAGTAATGAACAAGACCAAGATGAACAAGATGATGAATTTGATGATGATGATGAAGTACTTGAATTCTTTGATAATTTAGAACCATTGAATAAGAAACAAAAGCCAAATCCAATTATAAATCCAATTACAACTGCAAGACCAGCTAAAAGATAAGGTTTATGAGATGTATTTTTCTTTATCTTTACTTTATCTATCTTTACTTTCTTTTCTTTTTTTTTACTAACCATGGTTAATTTTAATATATTCAGTAGAAGTGAAACGATTGAACTTAATGAAGATCCTATCACTGATTCTTCATTACCTTCATTAACATTATCATTCCAATTATCATATTTTGAAAAAATTTCATTATTTATAGTTTGTATACTTGGTTGTTATACTTGTTATGCAATTTGCTTTTTATTCTTCCCAATTTTATCATTAAAACCAAGAAAATTTTCACTTATTTGGACCATAGGATCAATTTTATTCCTTTTGGCATTTATTATACTTAATGGAATGAATAAATTTATTTCTAATGCAATAACTTTGGATAGATTACCATTTACAATTTCATTTTTATTATCAATTATAATTACATTAGTTTTCTCATTAATTTACAAAAGTAATATACTGGTTATTATATCATGTATTATACAATTCATTTGTTCATTATATTATACTATATCATATTTCCCATATGGTAGAGAAGGATTAAGAATGTCAAGTGGAATGGCAAGATCACAAGTAGAGAATTGGTTAAATTAATTAATTTATTTCGCTGTTAAAGAAATCGTCCATTTTATTCTATTTAGTATTAGTTATATCTTCTTTTCTTTTCTTTTCATTTCATTTCATTTCTTTTATAAATCATTTTATAAGACACTAATAATGCCAGAGAGAGGACCAGATCAATGGTTTGAAGATATAAAAAATTGTAAAGCATTACCTGAAAATGATATGAAACAATTATGTGAAAAAGTTAAAGATTTATTAATGGAAGAATCAAATATTCAACCAGTTAAATCACCAGTTACAGTTTGTGGTGATATTCATGGTCAATTTCATGATTTATTAGAATTATTTAAAATTTCAGGTGGTTTCCCATCAATTACAAATTCAAATTTAAATTATATTTTCTTAGGTGATTATGTTGATAGAGGTTATTTCTCATTAGAAACTTTTACAATTTTAATGATTTTAAAAGTTAAATATCCTCAAAATATTACTTTAGTTAGAGGTAATCATGAAAGTAGACAAATTACTCAAGTTTATGGATTTTATGAAGAATGTTTAAATAAATATGGTTCAACAATGGTTTGGAAATATTGTTGTCAAGTTTTCGATTTTTTAACTTTAAGTGCTATAATTGATGGTAAAATTTTATGTATTCATGGAGGTTTATCACCTGAAATTAGAATGTTAGATCAAATTAGAGTTTTATCAAGAGCTCAAGAAGTACCTCATGAAGGTGGATTTTGTGATTTAGTTTGGTCAGATCCTGATAATGTTGATACTTGGGCAATTTCACCAAGAGGTGCAGGTTGGTTATTTGGTTCAAAAGTTGCTAGAGAATTTAATCATATAAATAATTTAAATTTAATTGCAAGAGCTCATCAATTAGTTATGGAAGGTTTTAAATATCATTTTACTGAAAAAGATGTTGTAACAGTTTGGTCAGCTCCAAATTATTGTTATAGATGTGGTAATGTTGCAAGTGTTATGAAAGTTGATGATCATCTTAATGTTAATTTCCAAATTTTCAGTGCTGTACCTGATGATACTTTAAAGATAAATCCTTCAAAGAATCAAAAGAATAATAATGAATATTTCCTATAATTGATGTACTAATAATAATAATAATAATAATAATAATAACAATAACAATACTTTATATATATCCTTCCTTCTTTTCTTATGATTAATGCTTTTTCTTTTAATTAGTTTCAATGTTTGTATTTTAACTTTTATAACAATATAATAATATATGTCCTAAATGTCCTAAATGATTTTATGAAAACATCTCTTATCTTATCTAATTATGAATAAATTAAAATAAAAATTATTATCATCACCTTACATACACCTCCTTTATCCTATAAACAATGCCAAATATACTACAAAACTTCATACAATCATCAATTGTTGTATTTCACAACACTTCCATTTTAATATTCCTAATTACTTACATATTACTATGGAAATACAAATTATTTTGGCCTTTCCTTATATATTATACAATTTTCCATTATTTCCGTGATAAATCTCCAGTTAATGGTAATGTATGGTACAAAAGAAATGAATCTTTTAGAAACTTATCCATTTGGAATTACCTTATTGATTACTTCCCCATTAAATTCCATAAATTATCAGATCTATCACCAACTTTTAATAATGAAAATGAAAGAATTGGTCCAAATTACATATTCGGTTATCATCCACATGGTATAATTGCAACAGGTGTTTCAAATGGATTTACAAATAATGCAAATAATAATTGGAATAATTTATTCCCTGGTATTAAATGTTTTGTTACAACTTTAATTAATCAATTTCAAATACCTTTCTATAGAGATTATCTAATGGCATTAGGTGTTACATCAGTTGTTAAAAAGAATCTAAAAATTTTATTAAATAAAGGTGCAAGTATTGTAATTGTTATAGGTGGTGCTAAAGAAGCATTATTAGCAAGACCTGGTAATAATTCAATTATACTTAATAAAAGGAAAGGTTTTATTAAATTAGCATTAGAGAGTTTAAATGAGAGTAACTTCAAATTTGGTATTGCAATTGTACCAGTTTATGCATTTGGTGAAAATAATATTTATAATGTTTATTATACAGGTGATGATGATGAAAAGAATAATATTGGTGATAATAATTTCAAGAAAATTATTTATAAATTTCAGATGTTTTTAAAGGATAAATTTGGTTGGACTTTACCAATAATTGTTTCAAGAGGTATATTTAATTATGATTTTGGAATTTTACCTTATCAAACTCCAATTAATGTAGTTTTCGGTAATCCAATTCATATTAAAAGATTAAATAATTTGAAAATTGGTGATCCAATAACTCAAATGGAAATTGATTATTGGCATAATCAATACGTTATTGAATTGAAAAATGTTTGGGAATTTGGTAAAGATAAATTTAGGAAACCAAATGAATCTAATCTAAAAATAGTTGAATAATTGAACTTCCATTATTCCACGATTTCTAATGGTTCATCCCATTCAGTTGCAAAAGATTTATTCTTTTCCCATAATTCAATTAATCTCTCCTTATATAAATTATGATAAAATTCAATTTCTTCATTAGTTACTTTATCACCAACTTTATTTCCAAATTTCCTATAAATATAAATAGGTTCACCGAAAACAACATCAATTTTACGTCTATATGGTAATAATCCAAAATCATAATTAAAAATTGATCTACTATTAACTAATGGTAATGTAAATCCTGTAAATTTCTTTAAAATTAATTGAATTTTAAGGAAAAATCTAAGTATTTTTGATTGTTTTGATTTAACTGAATGTTCTGTCGTATTATATACATTATGAATATTATTCTCTCCATATACATAGACAGGTACAACTGCAATATCACTCATTGATTCTTTATCCCATTTACCATTATTAATATTATCCTTAATGATATCACTTATACCTTCTCCTTCTTCCATATTACATGATTCTAATGCAATTTTAATAAATCCTTTACGTTTATTTAATACAATTCTATTCATACCAGGTTTAGCTAATAATGATTCATGTGCACCTCCAACAACAATTGCAACTGAATGCCATTTTTTCAAAATTGATAAAATACTTTTCTTTGTAACTAATCCAACTCCTAAACTCATTATATAATCTCTATAAAATGGTAAAATTAATTGAGCTGATAATGTAAGTAAATGACATGGTATACCATTAAATAAGGATTTAAATGATTTAGAAGATTTTAATTTACATGTTTCAAATATTTTATCAATTCCATTCCAACATAATGTACCTGTTATACCAAATGAAATAACTCCATGTGGATGACATACGAACATATATCTTGGTCCAATATGTTCCTCATAATTAACAATTCTTTCCTTTTCATTAATTATTCTTAATAATCTTAATAATTTTTTAACTGTTTTTGGTAAAAATTTAGTCCATTCTGGTAAACATTTTAATTTTTTTTGAATAATTTTAATACTTGGTGGTAATTCAATTGTTCTATGAGTTATAATTGGGAAATAATCAATGAAACCTTTATAAATAAATAAATTTTTAATTTTCAATGATTCTCTGAAAATTGAATCACCAGTTGTTGTTGTATTATCTAATAAATATGAATAAATAACATAAATAATTAAAATTGGCCATAATTTAACTTTTGTCCATAAATAAAAATATAAACTTGGTAATAAAATAATTGAACTACTATGAATTAATGTACAAAATGTTTCAATTCTTCTATGAATTGGTGTGTTTATTGGACTAAAATTATTATTATTTGGTAAATAATCTGGATATTTTGATGAATTGATATTATTCATATATGAATATACTCTTGTAAACTTAAACTGATTGATAAAAAATAAATTATTTGAATATCGATAATAAGAATAAAATTTAAATCAAATCTTATTTGATTGCTTGTTTATATATAAAATAGCAACATGATTCATTAAAAAAATAAATAACTGCGCAAGCCAGGAATCGAACCAGGGGCTCAACGATGGCAACGTTGAATTTTACCACTAAACCACTTGCGCTTGTTATGTTTTTGTAAGGGAATAAATACAAGTTGTTGATTAATACCCACGTGAGATCATATGCGAAACTCAGGTGCTGCAATCGGTTGCGGCCATATCTAGCAGAAAGCACCGTTTCCCGTCCGATCAACTGTAGTTAAGCTGCTAAGAGCCTGACCGAGTAGTGTAGTGGGAGACCATATGCGAAACTCAGGTGCTGCAATCGGTTGCGGCCATATCTAGCAGAAAGCACCGTTTCCCGTCCGATCAACTGTAGTTAAGCTGCTAAGAGCCTGACCGAGTAGTGTAGTGGGAGACCATATGCGAAACTCAGGTGCTGCAATCGGTTGCGGCCATATCTAGCAGAAAGCACCGTTTCCCGTCCGATCAACTGTAGTTAAGCTGCTAAGAGCCTGACCGAGTAGTGTAGTGGGAGACCATATGCGAAACTCAGGTGCTGCAATCTAATCAATAAATCACGCCTTCAATGCCGCCGAACACACGACAATTAGCGGAAACCAAAGCCGGTGATCAATCCAACAGGCCTCTACCTACAACTGAATCGTCTTCTGAGCCAAATTGGGCTGATTTTGACCTATATATGAAGGAGACCAACTTTTTGCCTCCAAAACAAAAATTAACTACTACTCATCCTACAACTAACAATTTACAAAACAACAAAAATCTATTAAACACTTCTACATATCCAGCTATTCCTAGCTCTTCATACA
>JAKTQW010000262.1:0-22988 GCA_030579415.1 Pichia eremophila | reverse complement strand
TTTTTTTATTTTAATTAATATTAATTATTTATTCTTTTTATTTAATAATTTTTATTAAAAATTATTTTTATTGGTACAACATTAAAATTAATTAAAAAAAAAAAAAAAAAAAAAAAAAAAAAAAAAAAATGACCCTAACTTTTTTAAAAATTAAAAATAGTGGAATTTCATTATGGTAATGAGGTTCCACAGAAAAATTTTCAGGGTAATGATTAACTTGCAAATTGGTAAAGTGAAATGGATATCACCACTCCTTGAATTACATTTATCACTTCTGCATTGGAAACTTGTGTGGCACCTCAGATAAAGTCGGTTCCCAAGACTACAAAATGGATGTTAGTGGATACTACAGTTGACATTAAACTGATATGTGCTTTACCAAAACATGTTAAACTGGTACTTGATGTTGGACCTCATTATGGAATGTTATTTAGAAGAAAACCAAAAATTCCAACTAATTGATGAGATAGTAGATGTTTTTCCTTTTATTCTGTACTAGATTCTTCCCCCTTTTTGTTTATTTTTTTCTTGATTTAAAGATTTTTAACATATTATTGGTATTAATTACAAAAAATATTATATCATTATAATGGATCTAAAAAATTCCAAATCTGCGGCTAATGTTTTCTCCATCATTATCAGCAGCTTTTCCAGATGGAGCATCTGAAGATAATGATTTAAATTTAGTATCAACATGTTTATGCATCTCTTTCAAGAAATCAGAATATGACCAAATTAAATCATCAGATTTATCTTCAACAAACATTTGTTGGAATTCTCTTTCATTTGCATCAATTCTAAATCTTACTATTTCTAAATTCTGTTTCTTTGTATTATTAAAATGTTTAGTTAAATATTCAACCATATTACGAACTTGTAATGAAATATGAGTATCTAAAATTGGTAATGAAGAAACAATATCATTAGATAGGTCATGAATAGTTTCAATATGTGAACCAAACAAGTCCTTTAATAGTAATGGGTTAACATCACTATGAACCCAAATCATCATTTTTTCTCCATTGAATATTAAATATGCACCACCAAATTCTAAATTATTAACAGTTAATGATAGAGATTTACCAACTTTCATTAGACCAGTTTGTTCATTCGGAATGAAATCTTCTTCATCTAATGAATGAATACAATATAATACTGGATATAGGTAAACTGATAATTGTGTTAAATTATATTGTGATAAGTTGAACAATGAATTCACACGTAAATCACTATATTGTATTTTACTTTTAAATGCCTTTGTTTTCAAAATTGATAGTATGACCATTGGTAAAGTTTTTATACATTCTGGTAGTATAAATTGATTTGTTTGATTCAATAAGTTTTGATTACCTGCAATATAATGTTTATAAGCAGCCAATATATCAGATACTTGCATCATAAGAGAATTTTTCAATGCTGCCATAGTAGTATTTTTGAGATTTTCATTAATTCTCTTTAATAAAATTTTAACTACTGAATCTTGATCAATAAAATTGAAAACATCAGAAATTCTTTGACTAACAGATAAAATCATATTAATAACTCTAACTTTTCTCAAACCATCTTTAGAAGTATATAAGAAGGCTGCTTGAAAATGTGCATCTTTAGTTGTGTTTAATTTTGAATCATAAGTAAAATCACAAACAATTGAAGAATCACTTGAAACAATTGGAATACTTGGAGCTAGATCACCTGTAATTGTCTTGAAGGGACCATAATAATTTTTTACTTGTAAACCATGGGAACAACGAACCTTTAATTGACATTGATAACCTGCAACGTTTTCTATTACTTTATTGATTTCAAATATAAATGTCATTTCATCAGTTTGATAATTAAATGGTAACCATTCCTTAACAGTACCACCTGTACTTGTTGCAAATGATGCTAAATTGATTAAATCAACATTGGATTGTGTAGCGATAAATAAATTAACACCAATATTATCTTTAATAAATCCATTTGACAGTTCTGAGTAAAACTTATTATCAAATGAAAATATTTCCTTAATATAATCATTTTCTGATTTACCGTTACTTGTTTTCACCATTAAATTACCAGGTCCTAATGAGGGAATTGTTGATAGAATGGAAATAATTTGACCACCACCAACTTCTTTAAGTAATAATTGTGCCGCTTTTAAAGCTGCACCAAATGCAGGTTCAGGAGCTTTATAGCTATCATTTGTTTCAATTGCAGTTAAAGTTGAATTAATTATATTATATGATTCGTTTGGATCAACAAAGGTACCATCACTGAATGGAATGAATGGATCCTCTAAATCAGTGACTAATGAAACAGTAGTTTGTTGTAATTCTGGAGATAAGTTGAAGAAATGTAGATTGTTATCATATCCAATAATTGAAATTTTAGTACCTGCTGGTAAAATGGATAAACCATCATCATTGAATAAGGATATTCTAATTGCAGAACAAGCTGTTTCAACAACTTTTAAATGATATGATGAATAAGATAAATCAATCAAAAATACTCTATAAAGTGGATTATTTGATTCAATATTTTCATTAAGGTTATATTCTTTTGGAACGACATAATCAATAATTGCAGTATTTAATTCTGGTCTAACATGATAATCATCTCTTATACCATTTATTCCAATTGTTGAAATATATTCATTTGGTAGAGGAGAAGAGAAACCACAAATATTACAAATCATATTATTATCAATATATTGCATTGCAGGATTTAAATAAGCACGACATCTTCTACATCTTGGAACTGTTGAACCTTCTTCTATTTTAACTTGTTTAATATTCATAGAATCATTTGATTGTTCATTTAATTCAGCATTTAATTCATTATTTGATTGGAAATCAGCAAATGGTCGAAGAACTATACCTAAAGGAATTTTAGTTTTC
Source organism: Pichia eremophila (assembly GCA_030579415.1). Lineage (NCBI taxonomy): Eukaryota > Fungi > Ascomycota > Pichiomycetes > Pichiales > Pichiaceae > Pichia > Pichia eremophila. The sequence goes on along the minus strand of JAKTQW010000262.1, from coordinate 20,109 downwards.
TCTCTTAATTCTTCAGAGAATGGAATACTGTACATTGAAACTCTACCAAATTGAGGAACAACATTACCTTGATCAATTGACTTATATTCAGTTCCTGCAAATGGTGGTAAGACATGTTCAAAACTTAAAAATTCTTGATTTTCATATATTTCATTCATTGTATTTCTTTTATTAGAAATTGATAAATCATCAACAACTGATACTTCATTAAGATTATAAGCATCAGAAGTAATGTTATTGTTATTAACATAATTGCTGTTATTAATATTATTATTCAAATTTGAAGGTCTTTGTTGATCATTAAAAGATGCAACATTATTAACAAATGGTGAATGTATACTTGAAACTGAAGGTGACTGTTGAACAAATTGATTTGGAATTTGATGTGAAAATTGAGATCCATTAATAACGGATGCAGGACTTTGAAATCGATTATCAAATGGAAGAGTTGGAGTGTTTAAACTAGAAATGGAAGAAGAGAACTGAGGTGGATACAGACCAATTGCAGCTTCATTTGGATCAATATTTGGATCATTACCATGAATTGAATTTTGAGAATTAAAATCATGAAATGCATGAAGTCCTCTCTTTTTTAATTTACTTTTCACCTTAGGAGTTCCATGCAGGGATATATTTTGTATCCCATCTAAAAGATCACCAGACATGTCCAACAGATGATATAATTAACAGAAATCTAATCCAAACTTAATGTTACAAGGAAACATCCGTTGTTATTATATTCCAATGATGCATGTTGACAATTTGAAGATGAGAAAGTAAATAGGGGAGAAAACCGCGAATTTTGACGTGATTTGTGAAAAAATTTGAAAAATGAAGAAAAATGTCAGATTTGGTAATCATGGACAATTTGACATCTTTTTGGCGTTGTTTACATTCATTAAATATATTCTATTTTGGTGCTTTTATCTTGAAGGAGTTTTTTTTTTAGTTTGCTTTTCCATTCAATTCATCTCAATTCATCAATCAATTACAGGTATAGTAATGGGTGTCTCAGGTCTATTACCCGCGTTGAAAAGTATTCAAGAAAACACTAGTTTGGAAAGGTATCGTGGTCAAACATTAGCTATTGATACTTATGCATGGTTACATAAAGCTTCATTTACATGTGCAGAGGATATTGTAATGGAAAGACCAACAAGATCATATATTAATTATTTCAACAAGAGGATTAAGATGCTTCAACATTTTAATATTACACCATATTTTGTATTTGATGGTGATTATTTACCAAGAAAGGCAGTTGTTGAAAAGGAAAGGGAAGAACGTAGAAAGGAGTATAAAAAATTAGCAAATGATGCAAAGGCAAGTGGTAATAATAAATTAGCATTTAGTCATTTCCAAAAAGCTTGTGATATATCACCAGAATTAGCAAAATCTTTAATAAATGAGTTAAAAATGAAATGTATTAAATATGTTGTTGCTCCATATGAAGCTGATAGTCAAATGGTTATGTTAGAAAAATTAGGTTTAGTTGATGGTATAATTAGTGAAGATTCAGATTTATTAATTTTTGGTTGTCAAAAATTAATTACTAAATTGAATGATAGAGGTGAATGTATTGAAATTAAGAGGGAAAATTTTGCAAATTGTAAAGGCTCATATATTAATTGCTTTAATGATGATCAATTATTATTAATGGCAACAATTAGTGGATGTGATTATACAAAAGGTATAACTGGTATTGGTATTCAAAAGGCAATTCAATTAACACATTATTTTAAAACTTATGAAAGAGTAATGATGAATATAAAAGTTGAGGGTAAACCAATTCCAGACGGGTTTGATGATGAATATAAAAGAGCAAAAATTGCATTTAGGTATCAAATAGTTTTCAACCCAATTAACCAAATTGCACAACATTTAAATCCAATAGATAATATAGAATTTGATAAAGATTATCTTTATCAATGTACAGGATTTTTACTAGATCAAGAAATACATAAAAAAATTGCAACGGGTGAATTAGATCCATTTAGTAAAAAAGTTTTAATTTCTTGGGATAATAAAGTTAGTGGAACTGCTACAAGATCATTATCATTGCCCGTTGGATATAATAATAATAATAATAATAAGTACAATAAGTATAATATTAACAATACCGTTAATGATACTATACTTACAAATTATACATCAGATATTTACCCACTGAGATTACAAAGATCGAAAACTGAAAATATTGTGATGAAAAGAACAATAGAAACACCACCAATTACTAAAAAGAGGAAATCTGCTGTGAAAATTGATCAGTTTACACAATTCATACGTAATAAACAGAATAGCAACAATAAAGAAAATAATATGAATAATAATGCTTTATCAACAACTAGTAAGAGACAAAAATTATTGAATAAGAATGAAACGGGACAACCTACAATAAGTAAATTTTTCAGTCAAGGTATTAGTATAAGAAATGAAAAAGTTGTCGAAAAAGATGTTGAAATTAAAAGTAATGAGTTTAATGCTACATCATCAGATGTTGAAGATATAAGTGAAGAAGAGATAAATAATTTAAATATGAAATTAAGTAACGGAATCAAGGAAAGTCAAGATGATATATTAACATCAGATATTGAAGAAGAAAAGGATCATAATTCTCCCAGCAATATAAGAAATGAAGTTAACTCTAGTATTTCAGAAAATCAAAGTGATGAAACAGGATCTGAAATGGAAGATATTCTAAATAGTTCAGATATATCACAGAGCACTATAACTATGGATAAAATTGTTAATAGAAATACACCAACATCATTGATTATGAGCAATAACAGTTCGTTAACCATGAGCACAGGTACAGATATTGGAGAAGTTAATACTGAATATTTACTGGAAGTTGATGATGATGATGATGAAGTGGAAGAAAATGGAGAAGGTAGTGAATTATGTAATAGAAGAATGCTTCTAGATGATAGTACTACAGAACTAGAAGGTAATGAATTAGTTGATAAACAGAATATGTTAGCAGAGATATATTCATTTAAAACATCAAACAGTAAGAATAATAATATCAATAAAAACAGAAGACTGATTGATGAAAATGAAGAGAATAAGTTTATTCCAAGTAAATGGATGAAAATGAATAAAATCAATAATAGTCATCGACCTGTCAATCCATCACCATTACAACAAAGAACAGCATTACAGGATGTTACTAATGGTTCAGGAGTAAAAGAATCTGGGTTAAAAAATAGTGGATCACGACTAGGATGCAGTGCATTATCAAGATTTAGATACCAAGAGTGATAATATATGCAGTTATATAGTAATAGTTTGCATAGTTAAGTAAATATATAGTGAAAATGTAGTTACGTAATTATGTTTTGATAAGGGGAGCTCAGGTTTCCTAAATAGGAAGGCGTGGATTACCGCATTGGGAAGGATCATAAAAAGTACACAATCATTGGTATTTTGGCGTTTTTACCTGAAATTTTCTATTCCATTAGGTATTTGAAAAGGGAGAAATATGGTATCTGAGCTCAATTTAGTGGCTAGAGTAGGTACTTACTCAATAGAGCAGTGTATATACCGAATATATACCATACAAGAGATACAATGAATTGCTCTGTTATGAGGGCTGGTCTCTATTAGGGATTCCACCTCGCGATTGTAATAATTATCATTGAACAATTCCTATTAATAAATTATATAAGGAGAGGTTTCGGGACAAAAGTGGCGATTTCTGCTGTTTCGTTGAACCTTTTAAATTATAAGCTATTTCTTTCTTTTACTTTTACTTTTTAAAGAATAACAACTATATTCAATTGAATAATTAATATACACAATGCATAGAACATACTCATTAAGAACAGCAAGAGCACCAACTGCTTCAGATTTACAAAATCCAGTTCCAGTTCCAGTTTCATCAACTAAATCTCCAAGATTTTTTGGTCCAGGTGGTTTAGCATCATCATTTAGAAGAACAACTGCAGGTTCATTTGGTCCAGATCTTTCAAGAAAATTAGCTCAATTAGTTAAAATGGAAAAAAATGTCATGAGAGCAATTGAAGTTTGTTCAAGAGAAAGAAGAGATGCTGCAAGACAATTATCTCTTTGGGGTGCAGATAATGAAGATGATGTCTCTGATATTACTGATAAATTAGGTGTTCTTATCTATGAAATTGGTGAATTAGAAGATCAATTCATTGATAGATATGATCAATATAGAATTACTATTAAATCTATTAGAGATATTGAAGGTTCAGTTCAACCATCAAGAGATCGTAAATATAAAGTTACTGATCAAATTGCATATCTTAAATATAAAGATCCTCAATCACCTAAAATTACTATCTTAGAACAAGAATTAGTTAGAGCAGAAGCTGAATCATTAGTTGCAGAAGCTCAATTATCAAATATTACAAGAGAAAAATTAAAGGCTTCATTCTCTTATCAATTTGATTCAATTAGAGAGTATGCTGAAAAAGTCGCTCTTATTGCAGGTTATGGTAAAGCTTTATTAGAATTATTAGATGATTCTCCTGTTACACCTGGTGAAACTAGACCTTCATATGATGGTTATGAAGCTTCAAAACAAATTATTATTGACTGTGAAAACTCTTTAGCAAACTGGACTTTTGAAACCGCTGCTGTTAAACCAACTCTTTCATTTAAAGTTGGTGATTATGAAGATGAATTAGCTGATGATGTTAATGGTTTATCAGTTGAAGATCAAGAAGCTTGGAATGAAGAAGATGAAGAACATCATGCAGTTGCTGCTTAAACTTTTCTCTAATCAATCCACTATCCTTTTTTTGTCAAAAAATAACATTCATTCAATTCTCTACAATTTTATTAATATAATATTAATAATACATTAGTTGTTTACTTTACTCTAACTCTACTTTACTGAAACTTATTTCATTTTGTTGATTTTTTTATCGATTATTATTATTTACCCACTACTTTATTTTATTTTACTTTATTTTATCTTAGCTTTCTCTTTGTATTCTTCATAAGAAATGTACTCTTATTGTTATAAATTAATAATATATAATTATCAGTATTAAATTCTCAAACTATTAAACTATTAAATTAATATAGATTCGATTTACTAACTTTTCCAATGGATGTGGATGTTTAGTGGTATTGGACATATGGTTGTCTTATCATATTCAAATATCAAGTTAGCCTTTACTAATTCTTCATTATTGCTGTCACTATCATTTGCAAACTCATCTTTCATTCTATTATCATCCCCATTATCGATATTTATAGTGTCTTTTTTAGATGGATCAAATTCAAGTCTTCTTGTAAGTAATTTTTCACATTTTCTCCAGTGTTGAGTACCTAAATGATAATCATAACCAGTAAACCAATTCCTTATTTTAACAATTTCATCCCAACTTATAATTAATTGGCATTTACATGATTCATTACTTAATGATAAGTTTAATTTTTCATTTGATTTATTCTTACCCTTTTCATTACTATTATCATTACAAATTGAATAAATTTCATCCTCCGTTAATTGGAATAATATTGAGATTAATTTGTCCCTTGTAATTGAATTAATATAAATATCATTAATATGTTTATTAGATATAAGGATTTTATTATATTTAGTCAATTTCAATGATATTTTATCATTAGAATCATTATTAATTGCAGGTGATAATAATAATGGATGTTTAACACGATTTTTCTCAATTTCAGCCCTATTAGCAAATGTTCTAACAGTTATAACATGATTTCTTGTTACTTTAATATGAGATCGTCTGTATATTCCGGTTAGTATCTGTCAATAGATGAGAGCTGTCTATAAGATTATAATACATACATTGGAGCCATTACTGTGATTCATTAACAAAGAGAAAAGTTGGTGATGAAATATGGTAATTTAAGTTTTTGATATAAGCTCAATTCCGAGGGGTTATCAGGCTATTATACTGTATAAGAGATTACTGATTTTGTAGGTATATAATGATGGTCTTCTTCTTCGTCTTCTTCTTTGATTCCCATTGAGTCTTATACCACCACATGCAACCATTTATACATCAATCAGGTAATGAATTTGCTGTAAATCTTGCAGCAAAGGCTAAAGAAACAGGTATTACAACTATGTTTAATGATGATCCACAAGTTTCAGTTGATAAATTTGATTTTTATAAAAAATATTCTTTCTTTCATCCAGATACTAATAAAGATGATGCTAATGCATTTGCAACATTAGTTAGAGAATGTGTTCATTTTGAAGTTGAAACAGTTGCAAGTATGTTAACATTTGGATTAGATCTTAATTTAGTTTATCCACAAATCACACTTTCATATATTTACAGAAGTTGCCGTTCAATTTTAAGGGATAAATATAATAATACAGATGATGCATTTGCACAAGAGTTTGCAAGAGAGCTAGTTAGTCAAGTATATGCATTTATCAAACCTAAACTTGACCTCCCTGCAATGTCATGGGAAGGTGTAGAAGCGAAAGTTATTTGAAGCCATGGAATTTCAACGAGAAGTTTCTGAGCCATTATATATACACTTTCAACTATTTCTTTTGTAATTCTGTAAATATAATATAAATATAACTCTAAGTATAAACAAAAATGGATACTGGTGATGGATTTGCTCCTATAACTGCAATGTTTTATTCTGTTTTCCATCCAACTGAGGGAACGAAGGTAATTCATCAAGTTCCAAGTGGTGCAATTGTACCATCAATTAATGATGATAATAAAATAAATAATAGTTTACCTGATTCATCATCATTTGAACAACCGTTATTTGATTTTGATATAATTAAAAATTATGTTATACCAAAACCTGGTTTATGCAATAAACTGATTACTTTAAAGATTGAAAATTATAGAGTACTTGGATTTCCTGTTAATATTTATGCACCACAATATGCTAGAAATTCATTTGGATTTAATTTTTGCTTTGTTTTCCCATATGAGAGTGATACAACTCCTTATGAGGGTAATATTAAAAGAATTGGTAAAATGTTTAGAGCATTAGAGGAACAAAGTCAACTTTTATCAAAATCATTGAAAGATTCAACAGTTTATTTCCAAAATTTAGTTAAAGTTAATGGTGATAATATTGATAAAGAGAAAGAAGATGAAAATGAAAAGGGTAAAGATCTTTCATTTACAAAGGATAATAAACAATATTTAAAAATTGTTGATGATTGGGGGGATTCAAATAGACAATTATTAGTTGATAAACAAGCACCTGGATTAAATAAGAATTGGCAATCAAAAATTTCATCAATAGAATCATTAATTCAACAAATTTATCAAGATTTAAATAATTATTCAGAATGTATGATACCAATTGATGAATCAAATACTGTTGATTTAAAACTTTTTCCAATTTCTCCACCACCACCAAAAGTTTACGATTATGATGTACCAATTGAATTAGTTAATTTAAATCTTCTAATTGATCCATTATGGGATCCTACAATGTTGAAGATTATACCATTTATAAATGGTATTAATTCAATTGCACAAATAAGTCAATTATCGGATGTTAATCTGGATTTAACAAAACAATGTATTAGACATTTACTTCATTATAAATCAATTTCAATAATTGATATTTTCCAATTCTCCAATAGATATTTAGTATCATCATCCATTAGAGAATTCTTAAGTGATTCTAAAATGTATAGAGCATGTCAAGAATATGTTATAAGTGCTAAAGGTGTTTTCGGTGATATTCCAATCAAGAAAACTAATAGTGAAGTTTTCAGAGATGCAGATAATAATAAAAGTGAAGAAACCATAAATAAATCATTACCAAGATCATCCAATACAAAACCTGAATTTCATACTGTTGATTCATCATCATCAAGTACACAATTCAAGAGAAACAATACAAAAATCGATAAAATAAAATTACCATCAAAAGTTACATTATTCCAACTCTACAATGCATTGAACTCGAGTGAATCATTATCACAATGGTGTATTGATAATGAGAAGGATCTGAAAAATATTGATATAAGGAAATTTATTACATTTGGATTATGTAATGGACTCATAGCTAGAATCCATGTATATCCAGTGTTTAGAAATGATAGAAGTGTAGAAGATTACAAGGATAATGAGATGATACAATTGGTAAAGGACACTCAACACTTGGATTCACTGTGTACGAGGTTTCAAATGGGTAAAGATCAAATATTAGAGAAACTCGCGCAATTTGGCACTGTGGAGAGTGTAGAGCGTTAAGTTCAGAGGAAAAGGATACTATTCTCCTAAGGAACGTAATTTTTTTTCTTTTTTCCCTTTGTTTACATTTACAACTGACTGGTTTCATATATTTGATATATTGATCAATTAGCAACAATGTTTAGACGACAGAGCGGTAGACGTGGTATTTTGATGGGTGGGAACAATGGTAATACCGTTGGTAGACTTTCCAATGTATCCAATACGGCAACAATAAATGAAGATGTTAGTCTGTTTACGGAATCTATTAACGTAGTTGTACGATGTAGAGGAAGAGGTGTACGTGAAAATGAGATTAATAGTCCAAATGTTGTATATACATCAACAGATAGACCAACAGAGGTTCAAATAAGTATATTGGATAATAATAATGAGAATAACAATAACAGTACCAATAATAATAATGATGATAAGAATTCTGATATTTCATCAACTAAATATAAAACTTATAAATTAGATCATGTTTATGGACCATCAGTTGATCAAATGACATTTTTCCAATCTGCTGCTGAGAGTATTTGTAATGATTTTATTAAAGGTTATAATTGTACAATTTTCGCATATGGTCAAACAAGTGCAGGTAAAACTTATACAATGTGTGGTAAAAATAATGGTAATTTATTAACACCTGAAAGTGGTATAATACCAAGATGTTTAAATAAACTATTTGAGGATTTGAAAAAGAATAAGGATAAGGATGATGTAGATGATGAAATCATACTTAAATGTTCATTCGTTGAAATTTATAATGAAATATTAAGAGATTTATTAAGTGATGGTAGTAATGATAAATTACTAAAAATTTATGAAAAGGATAAAATAATTAAAATTAAATCATTAGAAGAATTTTATATTAAAGATTTCAATGAAGCAATGAAGATATTTCATATGGGATTAAATAAGAAGAAAATTGCATCAACAAAGATGAATGAAACTTCAAGTAGATCACATACAATTTTTACAGTTTACTTAATGAAGAAAAAACATAATAATAAATCAGAATATCAATTTTCAAAAATTAATTTAGTTGATTTAGCAGGTTCTGAAAATATTAATAGATCAGGATCAATGAATCAAAGAGCTAAGGAAGCAGGTTCAATTAATCAAAGTTTACTTACATTAGGACGTGTTATTAATAGTTTAGTTGATGGATCTAATTTTATACCTTATAGAGAATCTAAATTAACGAGATTATTACAAGATTCATTAGGTGGTAAAACAAAGACAATGTTAATTGCTAATATATCACCAACATTAATTGATTTAAATTCAAGTATATCAACATTAGAATATGCATCAAAGGCTAAAAATATTAAAAATTCTTCACAAATTGGTACAATTATAAATGAAGATTATTTATTAAATGAAATAATTGAAGAAAATAGGAAGTTAAAATTAGATTTAATGGCAACTAGGAAACGTGAAAATTGTATTATAATGGATGAAAATAATTATAAAGAAATGTATTTAATTCAAAAAAATTTAAGGGATGAAGTTGATGAATTAAAGGGATTGAAATTATCATTAATGAAACAATTAGAATTTCAAATCAATAAAATTAATATTGAAAAGGATAAAAATGATGAATTAACTAATAATTTAACAATTTTAGAGAATAAAATAATTGAATTTAAAAATATAATAAATGAAAATATGCAAAATGAAAATATTTTGAAACTTGAAATTGATAAATTAACTAATCAATTTAATGAAAAAATTATAAAGATTAACCAACGACATTATAATATTAAAAATATACTCAATAATAAAATAGTGAATCAAATTAATCTATTAAATAACGAACTTAATACAGATAATTTTATAAGTATGAAAAGTTTAACAAGTTTAAAGGATGGAATGAATAAATTCGATGAGTTGATTGAAGACATTAATAATAAAAATGATGAATCAATCGAATCAATGAGTAATATTTTAACTTATATCGATAATTATAAGAGTAATAGTGAAATTGTTAAAACTCATTTAAAGAATATCAATGAAAAACTTGATAAAAAGGCGGATAATGACTCTAAATTCCATGAATATTTAAATAATGAATTGAAACAGGATAGGAAAGAAGAGATTTTTAGTAGTTTAAATGATAATATCAAAGATGCCGTTAATAAGTTTCAGAAAGAGATGAATGAAAAAATTAGCTCATTAATGAATGAAAGTTTTAATGTCAATTACAAACAATTTTTAAAATTTTATCAAGATAAGATACTTATCAAACATAAAGAATGGGATAGTACTAATACCCAGAATATTAAAGAGATCAAGGAAATTCATGGATCTTTAAGCAATGTTACGAAGTCAGGTAACGAAGACGTTAATGTTATTTTTGGGAATATAAGAAATGTTATAAAAGATAGTGTTTACGAAGTCAAGGATAAAGTAAACGAAGTACGAGATAATTATGAAATTGTTAATAAGAATATTCTAGAAGTTGAAGATGAAATGAAAGTACATGAAGAATATACTAGCGGTAAAATAGATAAATGCAAGGAAACTATCTCTGAACTTGGAAAAAATATTGGAACTATTCTTGAAAGGGATATGGTAGAAGAAGAGGAACAGGAAAAGAATAATGATACCAAAGAAGTTTTAAAAGTTGTTAAGGATAATTCCAATAATCTTATACGTACACCATTTGGTATAAAAAGGGAACGTAGTATGGATTCCATTTTAGTTAAACGTCAATGTAATGAATAAATAAACAATATGTATAGTAATAAGTGTAAGTAAGTAACATACGATTAATATTAATATAAGAATGAGTAAGAATTATTTATTTACATAGTTGATTATTAGATAAGATAAACTTAGATTATAGATCTTTTTTATCTATTGAACTTTGTTCAGAGATACTTCTCCTAAACATTTCCAAAGAATTATTAGTACTAATACTAGCAACACCAGAACTTGATCTACGACGTTGTCTTCTTGCAATATTTGGTTCAACATGTTCTTTTCCTAAAGTTTTAGCTAAAAGTGATAAAATATCAGTTAATGATAAAACTCCAACTAATTTACCAGTTGCATGAGTATCTTCATCATTATAATAATGATTATGATGTGGACTATGATTATGATTATGAGAGTGATGTTGATGTTGATGTTGATTATGATTTTCATTTGAATTATTATTTGAATCTGGTTTAACTATCCATAATCTATGAGATTTTGTTGCAACTAATTTTGCAATTGCTCTACCTAGTGAAGTTTTATTTGTAACATGAAATATTGGGAAAGAATCTTTACCATTTTCTAAACCTCTTGAATTTAATATAACTGAAATAAAATGTAAACAAGATTTATAAAGTAAATCCGATTTTGAAGAATTTGAAACTAATTTAACATCAGTTACACTTATATTACCTAATAGATGATAATTTCTATCAATAACAGCTAATGAACTCATTTTTAAATTATGCATTTTCAATAAAGCATCAATTAAATATTCATCACCAAAGATTGATATTGGATTTGATGAACCAATATTAAGAGATTTTAAACTTGAAGATAATAAAGGTTCCATTGAAGGGAAACGACGTGCATTATCCCATAGAAATTTTATTAATCTTCTTTGAGATAAAATACCGGATAATTTTTCACAATTATTTTCATTATCATTTTTCAAGATTGCAATTCTATGAACACCTGTACCTAAAATTTCTACAACTGTTGATAAAGTATCAGATTCAGTTAATTTAAAGAAAGGATTTTTATTTGTTAATTTTATAACAAAATCCACTGGAACTTGATTACCCATTTGAGCATCTTTAATTAATTTTGGTATATTTTCCTTTGGAGTATAATTTATATTTTTCAGATCATCAACTTTAAGTTTATTTAAAACTAATAATAAATAAGTATTTAAATCAGTATAATCAAATGTAAGACATAAACCTTGATTGTTATTTGTAGATAAATCTTCAACTGGAAGGGAAGTTAAATTATTTTTAACTAAAACATCAAAAGCTTCCTCAACTGATAAATTTGAATTTATAATAATTAATTTATTTTTTTCAATTAAATCAGATAAAGGTATATTTTGCCATTCCAAGGCGACATTATTAAGAGAAGGAGGATTTGTCATCGATACAGATGAAGATATTGAAGTATCTCTTGATAATTGAGGGGATAAAGGTAATAAAGATGAAGAGTCATTTGATGATATATTGATATTAGGGTTATTAATATTTTGATTATTTTGATTATTTTGATTATTATTATTTTGATTATTTTGATTATTATTATTATTATTATTATTATTATTATTATTATTATTATTATTATTACTATCAATTATTGAATTTGATAAAATTGAAGAAATCGAGGAAGTTGTTGGAGATTGTGAGAAAGCAAGTGAAATTGAATGAGGGGTATTTGAAATAGATTGAGAAGATTGTGATGTTTGAAAAGTTGGTGAAGGGTTTATGTTATCAGACAAATTTGAAGAAATATCAAGATTTGAAATATTTTCAAGTGGATTATCTAAAAGGGGAGGTGAAGATAACATTTCAACAATTGAAGTTTGTCTTGCAGATTGAGAAGGTGAGCAGGGGGCTCTCATTGAAGGAGACATTGGATATTTACTTGAAGGCATGATTTAATTAATTAATTATAATCAGAAGTTTTAAATAATAAATAATACCAACAATTAATAAATATTTCGTATATATATATATCGTATACTACTAATATAATAGTGATAATTTATCTATGAAATAATATTCTAATAGTATAAAATTTATATGACCATATTTTACTCAATTTTTTTTTAATGTGAAATTTTATTCAATTTTTATATTAAATTTGGGGAATGGATTACAGGAAAGAGGTCTATGCGTCTATGCGTCTATGCGTCTATGCGTCTATTCTTACGTAATTGATGCATCATCGCGCATATAATTTGAGACAATAATAATTAAAGAGATCCTATTAAATTTAAACGGATAAATCGGAACCCTCTCAAGACCCTTAACAAGCGGTATTTCTAATTTCCGCTTCATTCCTATAGGAAAAATTTTCATTATTATTAGTACTATTATCTATCCTTTTTTCTCTATAATTAATCTATGGCCGTACGAAAAGAACCCTTTTATTTGATTATCTTACATTTTCTATATTTAATAACCCCATCCCCTTTCCAGTTTTTTCTATTATCCTGATTTATAATTATTATTATAATTATAGATATATATTTGGTTATTTCATATACTAATTATTATCATTATTATATCATCATCTCTTTATAATAATGTCTTTTACTGATAACCATTTATCAACAATGTCATTACAGAACTATCATTTAACAAATAAAAATCTATTTTATCAAAATACTATCAATACATCAGTACTTCCACCTTTATCCGCTAATATAGGCGCGTCTATCAATAACTATAATAATAATATTAATATTAATAATATGAATATGAATACTTCTAATAATCAAGTTAATTCACATAATAATTCACCATCATCATCATTATCATCAGCTTCATCATCAAATTCGAATTCACAATCTGATTCATCTTCATTACCTTCATTCTCATCAACTTCATCATCTTCTTCATTACCTAGTCTTGATAGTGTATTATCTTGTATTAATTCATCTCATCCATTACCTTTACCATTATTAAAAAATTCGTCATTATCATTATCACCATTATCATCATCATTATCATCAGCATCAGTATCTTCAGTATCTACACCACCAACAACAAATTCAACACCAATACGGAAATATCAATGTAAATTATGTGATAAAAAATTTACAACTTCAGGTCATTTAGCGAGACATAATAGAATTCATACAGGTATTAAAAATCATAAATGTCCATTTGAAGGTTGTAATTCACGTTTCTCTCGCCAAGATAATTGTATGCAACATTATAAAACTCATTTAAAAATTAAGAATAAAGATAAAGATAAATTATCGAAAAAATCAAAGAAAGATATATAACTCATATATATATATCTTCTTTTAGCAATTCTATTATACCCGTTTTTATTTGAGAAAAAAAATATCTTTTTTCGCCTTCTTTTCAGTCTCTTTTTTTGGTCCTTTTTTTATTAACTTATACATTATTATAATTACGAATGAAACTTATATATATATAAAATTAAAATTTAAAATAATATCATTAAAATAGATTATTATTATCGTTGTAATTGATAAATCATGCCATTGAAAACAGTTAAAAATTATCAGTACCAGTTGAATCATTTTTGAAATCGCGTTACTTTTTCTACGGAAATTTGTCATTTCTTTAATTTTTCTAATTTACTTTATAAATTAAACCGTTTATCCACATCTAATCCTGTAGCAACAAGTATTAGAAACTATTATTACTCCTTCATTTGACAAGATATTATAATCATCATAAACAATTTTAAAATATACAACATGTCAGTATTGAACCCATCATTACCTGTAAGAGAACAAATGGAGGCACTTATTCGTGCAAAACAATTAGAAATTTGTAAAGGTTTAGAAACTTTAGATACAAAAAAATTTAAAGCAGATGAATGGGTTAGAGGTAATAATGGCGGTGGTGGTAAATCAATGGTTTTACAAGATGGTGAAACATTTGAAAAAGCAGGTGTTAATATTTCAGTTGTTCATGGTCCATTACCTCATGGTGCAATTGAAAAAATGAAAAATGATCATAAAGATATTAAAGTGGATCAAAATGGTGAAGTTACATTCTTTGCTTGTGGTTTAAGTATGGTTATTCACCCTATTAATCCTCATGCTCCAACAATGCATCTTAATTATAGATATTTTGAAATTTTAAATAATGATGGTTCAGTTCAAACTTGGTGGTTTGGTGGTGGTGCAGATTTAACTCCTTCTTACCTTTATATTGATGATGCAAAACATTTTCATAAATTACATAAAGATGCATTAGATCCATTCGGTTTAGAACTTTATCCAGAATTTAAAGTTTGGTGTGATAATTATTTTAAAATTACTCATAGAAATGAAACAAGAGGTGTTGGTGGTATTTTTTATGATGATTTTAATAAAATTGAAGCTCAAAAATGTTTAGAAATGTCAGAATCTTGTCTTAATGCAATGTTACCTTCTTATGTACCATTAATTGCAAAACGTAAAGATATGCCATTTACTGAAGAGGAAAAAGAATGGCAACAAATTAGAAGAGGTAGATATGTTGAATTTAATTTAGTTTATGATAGAGGTACAAAATTTGGTTTACAAACTCCCAATTCAAGAATTGAAAGTATTTTAATGTCAATGCCAAAAACTGCTACTTGGTTATATAATCATGAACCCGAGGAAGGTTCAAGAGAAGCAGAATTATTAAAAGTTACTAGAAATCCAATCAATTGGGTGTAATATAAATTGTCATGTATATAATGATGTCTTTATGTAAGTAATTTGTAATGAACAATAATCTGTAATGAATATATATATATAGATCGATGAATGGATTTGGCTACGTACTGTAAAAAAAATATTTCAAATCAACAGAAAGCGTGTTTTCATGTTTCTGCAGGTGGTTGTTTTATTATTATACTAAAAAACCGATAATAATGTCACGTTCACGTGGTAATACTATAGAAACGAATCGTTCAATGCCCATGAAGATTACAATTGAAGATGAAAATGATAATGATAGTAACGATATTATTATCGTTGAAGAACCAAAATCTTTAATTAGTAAATTATACATTTATTATCCAAATCTTAATATTATAATTATTTCAATTATTTTATGGTATATATTATCAATGACAATATCAGTTTATAATAGATGGATGTTCTCAACTGAAAAATTAAATTTTAAATACCCAATTATCATAACTTCATTTCATCAATTATTACTTACATTCCTTTCAATAATTTCATTAATAGTATTTCCAAAATTTAGATTAAACACAAATAATAATATATCTATCAATTCAGGTGAAAAAATCAATTATATAATACCCTTTAGAGAATATTTCTCTAAAATCTTACCATGCTCAATTGCATCAGCTGGTGATATTGGTTTAGGTAATACCTCATTTAGATTTATTACATTATCACTTTATACAATGGTTAAAACATCATCATTAATATTTGTTTTATTATGGGGGGTTTTCTTTAAACTTGAAAAATTAACATTTAAAATATTTTTAATTGTTATGGTAATGATCGGCGGAGTTTCAATGATGATTTATGGACAAAATGATAGTCATAGTGAAATAATGAAATCTGCAAATTTAGTATTTGTTGGAGTTTTATTAGTATTAATATCATCATGTATGTCAGGTTTAAGATGGGCATTAACACAAATAATGTTAAAACGTAATAAACATACAAAAAATCCAATTCTGACAATGCTTTATGTTTCACCTGGTATGTTTATATTTTTATTAATTGTTGGTATAATAGTTGAAGGTTTCAAAAATTTCCTAAATGCAGATGTTTGGTTGAATAAAGGTACATTAATTACAATTATTTTAATAATTATACCAGGTATTTTGGCATTTTTAATGACAATTGCAGAATATACATTATTACAGAATGCATCATTACTTACATTATCAATTGCAGGTATTTTTAAAGAATTATTAACAATTTTTGTTTCATGGGTTATTTTTGATGATAAATTAAGTTTTATAAATATAATTGGATTAATTATAACATTTAGTGATATTATTTGTTATAATATTTACAGATATAATGAAAATGAAAGTTTAATAAAGAATAATCAATTAGATAAAGTTGATAATGAGTTTGTTGATATTGAATTGGATAATGTTGTGTATAATAAGTAGATTAAATAGGTAGATAATTACGTAATTAGAGCTTATCAGATAATAATTACCTAAAAAAGTAGGTTTTCGCGATTGGTAGATTCTCGTGGAAATTTAAATTTTTATCATTGGCTTCTCTGTAGTGATATATAACTATCCTAAGTAGTTATATATATAAGTTTTGAAGTACAAACAATCAGTGGAGAAGTTTATTATATTAAATTAGTAATGGCAAAAAGGGGTAATTTAGATTATACATATGGGGAGACAACTAATAAGGTTGTTGATGAAATTAATGATAATTCAGATGAATTAATCATTGGAAGCAGAAAAAGTTCTTTGATAAAGACTCAAAAAAAGAAAGATGAAGAAATTGAGAGAAGAAAGAGAATAAGGGCTAAAAGTAAGAAAGGTAAATATTTTGGATACGAGGAGATACTAGAAGAAGATGAATATAGTGAAGAAGGTAATGAAGAAGGATTTGAGGTATTTGATGAAAGTAAATGGATTAAATTTATTGGATTTATAACAGTTAGAATAATTTCACCATTATTACTAATACTTCATGCGTTAACAGTTGGATTAGTTTTATGGTTAGTATATCAATTTGATTTTAGTGATAAAAGTGTTTTATCAAAGAGTAATGCAATGCCATGGATTATGGGTACATTATCATTAAATGTATTTCTAGTTCATTATGTCAGCAAATCAATTTTCAAAAATACTTACTATAAGAAACGTCCTGTCCCATTATAAATTGTGGGGATAGCACTCTATATACCATAATTCACATGGGATGATCACACATAATATATCAATGTGAGTACTTCTTATCCTATGTATTTATTAAAAATTTATACGTCATAATTAGGTATTGCTTTGGGACTGTATCCTTATCTATACTTCATATTTCCATAATATTCTATTATCATTCTTTTATTATATTATAGACTATGTAGATATCTTAAAGGGTACCTACCCCTATCCTATTACTGTATGTACCAGTAATTATACGCTACTCCGAACTATTTAAATAGATGTAACATTCCACTGTATATTCATCCTTCTTTAGCTTCCATAACTTCCAGCTTAAACTTTAGCATCTTTAATTATACTTTCATTTATTATTCTTTAAATTTTCTTATCTATCTATAGACAAACCAAAACCAAAAATGATAAAAACTACTACTACTACTACTTCCACAACAACTGATAAGAATATCAGTCAAACAACTAACACTTCTTATTTAAATAATGATAGAATTGATGAATTAATTCCAATTCCTAAACGTACTGATATCTCCTGTTTATCATTAACTGATCAACTTATAAGTCAATATCCAAGTACTTGTTCTTTTAATAATGTATTTAATAGCAGTAGTCAAATTAATAATTCCATAATTCCAAGATCTAGTGGTGCATTACCTGATTTTAATTCATTATCCAAAATGATGATTAATAATAATAATAATAATAATAATAATAATGATAAACCCCAATTAATTAATCATAATAGAATTGCATCATATGTTTTCGCATTTGATATTGATGGTGTTTTAGTTAGAGGTCCAAATACTCTTAGTGAAGGTGTTCAAGCAATAAAATATTTAGAAGGTAACAATCCTTATAATATTAAAGTACCTTATATATTTGTAACAAATGGTGGTGGTAAACATGAATCTTTAAGAGCTGAAGATTTAAGCAATAGATTAGAAACTAAAGTTGTTGAAGAACAAATTATTCAAGGTCATACACCAATGAAGGAATTAAGTAATGATTATAATAATGTTTTAGTCATTGGAGGTGTTGGTGATAATGTTAAAAAAATTGCAAAATCTTATGGTTTTAAAAATGTCTTCACATCAACTGATATTATGAGATGGAATCCATCAGTTACACCATATTATGAATTAACTGAAGATGATTTAAAACATTATATTAATGATGAAGTTTATGATTTTAGTAAAATTAAAATTGACGCAATTTTAGTTTTTGCAGATTCAAGAAATTGGGCAGCAGATCAACAGATTATACTTGAATTATTAATGTCAGATAATGGTTATATGGGTACAATTTCAAAGGATAATTTTAATAATGGTCCAAGTATTTATTTTGCACATTCTGATTTTGTTTGGTCAACTAATTATAATTTAGTTAGATATGGTATGGGTGCATTACAAGTTTCAATTGCTGCATTATATAAGGAACATACTGGTAAAGAATTGAAAGTTATTAGATTTGGTAAACCTCAAAAGGCAACATTTGAATATGCAAATAAAGTTATGAAATCTTGGAGAAAAAATGTTTTAGATAATCATTTTGAGGAAATGTCAAGTATTAATAATGAAGATAGAGATGATTCAATGAATGATATTTTTTCAAATGATAGTAATAGTAATAGTAATAGTAATAGTAATAATGGATCAGAATATAAATATGCTAATACTAATACTAATACAAGTATAAGTGAATCAGATGATGATGACTATAATGATAATGATGGTGAATCTAATAATAGTTTAACATTTGAAGGATTAAAAAGAATGAAGTTAAATCCAATCGTTGAAAAAGTTTTACCACCACCATCAACTGTCTATTTTATCGGTGATACACCAGAATCTGATATTAGATTTGCAAATTCACATGATGAATCATGGTTTTCAATTTTAGTTAATACAGGTGTTTATCAAAAGGGTACAGAACCAAAATATAAACCAAAACATCATTGTGAAAATGTTTTAGAAGCTGTTAAATTTGCAGTTGAAAGAGAACACGCTAAAGAATGTGAAGAATGGAATAGAGATTCAATGTTCTAGTGTTGTTACTTTACTCCCTTTCTTTTACCCATACCTATAAATACATACTACATACATTCATAATAACACTAATAAATATTTATTATATGTAAAAACTTTTTTATACCATGCTTTTTTTATGAAAAATACCAAAATTTAAATGAAATCAGAGGAGGTTCAATAAGATAAATAATGATAAAGAATATAAAATATTAATCCTCCTCAGGGGGGATACTTTTTTATGTCCTTCTAATATACAATACATTACATAGTAAGTAAGTGCGAAATTTTCTTATATGCTTACATAATAAGTGCATCTGAATTCAATGTGCTTACATAATCTATGC